>SWLB01000139.1:0-53892 GCA_011114355.1 Carex littledalei | reverse complement strand
CTATACTGTGCTGCGAAGGTCGGTAATGAGGAGGTCATCCACAACCTCATTCAAAGTGATCCTGTCATTGTGAAAGATGCTCTCACAAAAACAAATAAAAATGGAGACACGGCCTTGCACGTTGCTTCCAAACATTGCCATATAGGTATTGGATGCAAGCTCATGAACTTGGATCCAAAACTGGCATACAAAGTCAATGACAAAATGGAATATCCATTGTACATGGCTATAATCGAAGGAAGTACTAAGATGGTACAGAGAATGTTAGAAGTTGACCATACTCTGGCTTGCACTCCATTTTCTGATGGAATGTTTCCCATTCATGAAGCCGCACGCATGGGCAACCTGAACCTGGTAAATCATTTCCTGAAAAAGTACCCTGATTGTGCCAGATTGCGGGATCATCGTGGAAGAAATATTTTTCACATTGCTGCCGAAGAGAATCAGAAAGAAATATTTACAGATCTATTTAAAGATGCCAGTTTTACAGAAATGATAAAAAGAATGAATACTGCAACGAATTATGAAGGGGATACACCATTAGTCATTGCAGCAATGAAGGGACACCGCACAATTATGAAAGCTATTTGGGAACACTATCAAATTGCAGAAACAATCCCAAACAAGAATGGCTACACACCACTCCAACTTTCCGCCAGGGAAGTAGTAAAAACTAATAAGGTATGCCTAAATTACAGAAAACATCAGAAAAATTTTCCTGTTAATTTTAGTTAACATGTGTATTGCTACGAACTCTACCAAGCTCGCAAAACACACACTAGCTAATTGGGTAATCAGGTGATACATAATAGCTTCAATGTCAACACCAATGTTAATGCTCGTAGTATAGGCAAAGTCTAATATACTTTTGATCTGAGGCATAATGAAAAATAGATATTTTTTGATAAATTTGTCTAAGAATTGTGCTGCCGAAGTACTACAGCACAAATATGAATTTTACTCTAGTACACCTTCTTTTACTAAAAAATGTTAGAATTTTGATCTCAACCGTTCGATTTTTCCATGGCCAATTTAGGAAAACATATAAATATTCAATTTTGGCTTTACTGGTATAAAATATATTAAATTTAATTGAGAGCTAAACATCTGTGATATCTACTAGTCCAATCTATATGTTATTTACTAATTATGAAGATTAAAATTATTATTTTAATGCCTGCAATTATATACTTCCTGTTAAATTAGAATCGTTCTTTGAATTTAGTTACTATGGATCTTCTAAAGTTTCTCAGTGTATTGGAGTATCACCCAGTAACATATACATATATATATATATCATCGATCCAAACCGTTCAACATGATTATCTTGTGCTTGCAGATCAAATTTACATTTTTTTGAATTTTTTAACTATTTATTAAGATGGATACAAAATTCAATGGTCTGAATATGACTATTTTTGTAAAATACTTAATAAATAGTAAAAAATTCAAAAAAAATGTAAAATTTGATCTGCAAGCACATTTTATTGTGGAGATTATGTTGAACGGTTTGGATCGACGATTTGGACTTTGAAAATGAAAAAAATGGTTGTTGTAACTTAGTTGTAACTCAAATTTGTTGTACTTGATCCCTCCTCTATATATATATATATATATATATAGAATGGCTAATATACAAACGTTTGTTCCTGGACTCAGGAACAAACGGTTCGGTTCTCCGATTTGCAAAGTCCAAACAGTCGATCCAAACCGTTAGATATTCAATCTATCTGAGAATGTGCTTGGAGACCAAATTTTACATTTTTTAGAATTTTTTTACTATTTATTAAGTTGGTTTGAAAACCGCTGATTTTATTAAACTTATGCACCATTGAAAAACAGCGGTTTTCAAACCAGCTTAATAAATAGTACAAAAATTCTAAAAAATGTAAAATTTGGTCTCCAAGCACATTTTAATATAGATTGAATATCTAACAGTTTGGATCGACTGTTTGGACTTTGAAAATCGAAGAACTGAATCGTTTGTTCTTCAGTCCAGGAACAAACATTTGTATATTAGCCATTATATATATATATATATATATATATAGAGATGGGCTATTGTACTTCGCGAAGTAAAACCCCCGTTTACTTCACGCTCATATTTTCATTTTGAAAATCCAAACAACCGATCCGAACCGTTCAACATGTTCTAAATATTGAAATGTGCTTGGAGACCAAATTTTACATTTTTTGGAATTTTTTACTATTTATTAAGCCAGTTTGAAAGTTTCTGATCCAATGGTGAACAGTAAAAAACAGTAAAATTTTTCTGGACCACCAGATCAGAAACTTTCAAAGTGGCTTAATAAATAGTAAAAAATTCCAAAAAATGTAAAATTAGTCTCCAAGCACATTTCAATATTTAGAACATGTTGAACGGTTCGGATCGATTGTTTGGATTCGAAAATGACAAAATATGGTCCGAAGTAACGGGGGTTTACTTCGCGAAGTACAATAGCCCATCTCTATATATATATATATATAGGACAGTGCTACGGTGCTACGCGTATAGCGTATATAAGGGCCCCTCCGTGCTACGGCTCACTTTTGAGTTTTCAAATCCTAACGGTCGATCCAAACGGTTCAACATGATCTCCATATGAATATGTACTTGCAAACCAAATTTTACATTTTTTAGAATTTTTTTACTATTTATTAAGCCACTTTGAAAATCGCTGATCCAATGGTCCAGAAAAGTTTACTGTTGTGTACAAATCAGTGTTTTTTCAAAGTGTCTTAATAAATAGTAAAAAAATTCTAAAAAATGTAAAATTTGGTTTGCAAGTACATATTCATATGGAGATCATGTTGAACAGTTCGGATCGACCGTTAGGATTTTGAAAACTCAAAAAGTGAGCCGTAGCACGGAGGGGCTCTATGCTACGCGTAGCATATTAGCAAAATCCTATATATATTTATATATATATATTTTCCCTTTGCATTAGTTTTCATATTAGGACTTGATATCTGTTAATTACTAACGAATTAAATTTTTGCAACTATGAAAGGTAACAAATTAATTAAACATGACTTGCTTTCAATCATATATTTTTTATTAGAACTGTTGATATTGGTAAATGAGTGTGCTGTTGGTTAATAATATTATAACATAAACTTGTGATGTCTCTTACAGGATATTGATCATCGCTTGATTAACATCTACCTCAAGACTGAAGGTAATAATTTACTCGCAAGTGGTTTGACAAAGTAATGAAACCACCAATCGGAAATAAATGGGAGAGAACTCAAGTCATCGGACTGGGCTCCGTACTTATTACAACAGTAGCATTTGCTGCCGCTTTCACAATCCCCGGAGGTTATAACCAAGACCATGGTACACCAGTTCTGGGGAGGAGATATATGTTTCGGGCATTTATTCTAGCAAACGCTTTGGCATTTATAGAGGGATTCTTAAGCTTACTTGTGCTTCTTGTGGACGCTGACGAAGATGTATCTAACAACGCTATCGTATTTGCAACAATATTATTTATGTTTGCAGCGAGTAGTATGGTTGTGGCATTTGGATTGGGGATGTATGTGACACTTGCTCCAGTTTGGTATCCTATCGCTGTCCTAATCCTTGTTATCACTCTCTTTTTTGGGACTCCTTTCGGGTTGGCGGTTGTTGCGTACGGCGATGCAATTGTAGGTCCCCGTATAAATTCTGGGAATGAGAAAGTCCTTTTTTATTTTTTGGCATTTTATGTCATGACTTTCCTGTTCATCTTCTGCCTAGCCTTTGTGTAGCTCTACATCTGGCTTTTTTTTCTTTATGTTCTTTTATTTATGACATTACGAAACATTGTTCTTATATGTTGTCATAATTGATGATTCTTTTCTTAATTTTTCCCTCTGAACGGGCCGAACTTTTACATAAGCTTTTGTTAATTTACAATGGATTTTTTTTTTTGTTTCTTTTTTTGTTAAGACATTGGAAAATTAAGTAGTCTGATTAGTTATCAGTTATCCCCGTTATGCATGTGCTCCATTAATTCTCGTGCTATTGGACCCAGACAGCTGTACTTAATTTTGGGCTTTTCAAGTTAAAGGTGTTTACGTGGCCCATGTTACTCGGCTGGTAATCAAGATATCTAGTAGAAATATAAAATGTAAAACAAAACATATGCAGAATAAGACAAGTTATGAATCTAATATAGCGGGTTTGGATGGTAGCTAGGCCTTCATTTCTTATGAATAGCTGAGTCGGAAATAAAACTTTTCTTTACCAGATTACTTAAGAAAAACATGGTCTAACGTTCTGGTGCCTCATTCATTAATATACTCCCTATATTTGTTTCATTGTTTGGCACTGACCTGAATAATATATCCACCATCAGCTTACTAATTAGCGCTAATAACCACGACTTATCTAATATTAATTATTTTCCGTTTGTTACTAATTATTGTGGTCTAATTTGCGGAATGTAGTTAATGATGGAAGTTTTTTATGTAGTTTTGATAACGCAAAAAGTAAATTCCAAATAACATACACGATTGATTAATGGAATCTGGAAGCTTGACATCACATTTCTTCCGCCAAAAAATAACATATTGGCTATTTTTTTTTCTGATCCTTTAGTAGAAATCGTAGCATTGTTATAGTTCTTTTGAATTATTTTCCAAGAAGTCGCAGTAAATCTACGGTTCTTTAGGGGGCTAGAGTTTTCGTTGCATAAATACACCACCTCTGCTTCTCTCTCCCTCATTCTCTCCATTTTTCTAAGCAAAACACCTCTTTTCCTCGAGTGAATTATTTTTAATAAGTGAATTTATTTGGTTGGATTTTTAATAGGAGAGTAAGGTTAATAAAGATTACTTTTTTAATCAATTTTTAATCTTATAATCTTATATTTTTTTAATCTTCAAAATGGAGTGTAAGGGAAATAAAAAAAATGATGAAAAATATGGTAACATTTCTCAATTTCCATTCTTTACCTCTTCTTGTGTGAATCGAACATGATGTAAATTTCTTTGGTTCCATTGTACGGCTAGGAGAATGATTTTTTTTTGCTTTAAAATTTTTTTGGGTCGCCAGGATGTTCTCGAGATCAGAATTTAGTGATAAGAGACTAAAACAAGATCAAAGTCATCTTAATTACTGTCAAAGAAAAAGATGGATATATGTTCTATCACATAATATGACTAATATCCCAAGAAAAACCCAGGTTGAATTTCTTGCATGAGCTTTCCCTTCTTAATTGTACTATTTCTTTCAGTTTTGTAGGTCTGAACCAATCGTGAGCTTAAATTGAAAATTTCATAAAATGGTACAGAAAAAATATTAGGCTTATACCATCATATTCAATTGACTGATTTTTCATTATAGATTTTTCTATGTGCTTGTTTTCAATTCTGGGACACAGCAGTCTGAAATGATTTTGATGGGGAAATATCCAAGCTGTTGAAATCTAGATGAACAAATATTCAATTCATGCTTTATAGGAAATATTTCAAATAGCAAATTTTTTATGGATATATGGACTCAATTTTTCCAAATTATGAGAAATATCATCACACTTTTATAACGATTGGTCCTGTTTGGTAAATAAAATAGTTCTTATCTCCATATCAATTTGATGCTTGTCCGGGCAGTTGTGTATCTTATTTTTTAAAAATAATACTATCACACTTCATAACATTAGTTTATTTTTCATAAAAGAATAACTCGTCTTCATGGTTGCTTTCTACAGTGCTTATTTGCTATACTTATTTTTCTAAAAAAATATATATTATTATATACTTTATGACTTTTATGTCATGTTTGGTAAAAAATAAATAAATAACTCTGAACCCTATGTTAACTTCCTATGATGCTTATCCATTATACTTGTGTATCCTCTTTTAAAACAATAATATCATTGCAATTTTTTAAGGACAATGGTCTCCTATGTTAACATTAGTTTTTTTTTTTTTTCAAGTTTGGGTACCATTCATAATGTTAAATACTACAAAAGAAAAATATTTAAATCAGAAACACGGATTGTTTGTTTGCTCATCTATTCCACTCTGGAAGTTCAAGGTGAAGTGAAGACTAGTAAAAGACTTAGAATTACAATTCTTGATGGGAATAAAATTAAAGAAATAAAAAGTGAAGAATTACAATCTATGAAATAAAAATTATAATCCAAGAATTAAATGTTGCAAGATGAAACTACTTGAGAAGAAATGAAAATTATAATCTGAAGTGAACGTTTCTAACACAACACAACAGAAAATAAAATGTAATTAACCATCACGTTTTCTGTTCCACAGTTTGTAAATAATTCATATGCAACAAGTACATAATTGTAATATGACAGTCTACGGTTAAGCCTAATCCTGACTCGTTTGATTTGATCATGACTCATATATACTCATATATACTCGTTTGATTTGATCAGGACTCATATATACTCATATATACTCGTTTGATTTGATCAGGACTCATATATACTCATATATACTCATATATACTCGTTTGATTTGATCAAGCCTAATCCTGACTCATTTGTTTGCAATTAATTTTGTACTGGTATAGTGGGATATATACTATTTAATTAATTTCAAAAGTAGTACCTAGGTAAAAATCTGCTCATCTCTGTTCGAGACAGATCCGACTCAGTTCGAGTTGACTCGGACTCATCTGAACAGATAATGTGCATCTGACCTAGAATAAAATTGGCTTATTTTATATACAATAACATGGAAAATTAAACTTTCATCCCTGAAAGGATCTGGTAATTCATGAAGCTGTTATTTCCTTTTCGTAGCTAGGTGTTCAACCAGACCGAAGCACCAGCAGGTCAATGATATTTTATTTTTATTTTTTGTAGTGTACCCAGTAATCCATCCGGATGAGAATTTGTGCCTATCATATGACTGGAACATTGATTCAGATAATGTATACTTTGGTTCATCAAGATGAAAACAAATCACCAAGGTAAAATTAAGAACAGAGAAAACTGTACTGAGAAGCCTCTGATATTTCTGGAAATTAAAAATAACATCTGATTTCACCCTCATTAATTAATATGAAATAACCAGATTAATTGTCATGATTTTACCTGTTAAATAATAGAGAACAACTGTTTGTCTTCTCTGTGAGACATTTTCTTCAAGGACCTTGTTCTAATTCGATCGATTCTTGCCTTACATAAATGATATTATTTTCATATTTAGAACATTTCTTTTTAAAGTCCTGCACTAGATGTACGTTTGTTACTTGGCTTAAAAATTGAACACACTCAATTTCATATTGTAATTTCAAGGATTTACATCTACAAAAAGAAATAGAATCTTACTAACACATGCTTCTATGCTGTTGGCTTCCCATCTTAACTCTCAACTCTCGCAACTATAGCACATCTCCATCATGTATAATGCTTTTATTGAGTTTAATAAATTCTTCTTTCGCAAAGCTCTTCATCGTTTAGATTTTAATAAATTCTCCTTTTCTGAGCTAGGCGCTCACCCACAATAAATATATTATTGATGCTTGATCATGCAGTCGAGCAACTCAAGTTCCCTTGATGGGATTCGGTTCTCTATTGCAAACCACACTATGACCAGCTTTTCATTTTGGCACTGAAGCGCAAGGCGATCAATAGTCCAGTTTACCAGTTTATTTAGACTTATTAATCCATCTGGATAAGAATTTGTGCCAGTCTTATGACTTGGGTTATGAACCCATTAAAACATTTCATCAAACATTTTGTGTGCACCAAATACAACATAGCACACATACAGAGGATTCACCAAAACTCTCCACCCATGGAGTCTCAACAAACAGCTCATGCCACAAACTGTCTTTGCATCCCCTAAAGATTCACCAATTCTACAACCCGTAGAAAGTAGAAATTGAAAACACACCCTCATGCCACTGTCATCACCATACCGGCCGGTTTCAAAGAGGTATTGAAAATGAAGAGAACATATCATGACCTATATTGGATCATATCGCAACACATGGTCGATGTTACTACCATCCCAACCCGACTGCATGCGTTATCTTCTTCCTCGTCTCTCTCTCGTTAAGGATGCGTGCCAAAGAAAAAGGGGGCGGTCTGGTCTCCCTCTTTATCACCTAAATAAGACCCATCTCAGGTGGGCTTGCTGCTGGGCCTAATTCTAGGACGAAATAAGTTGGAAAAAGAACCCAACAATATATACATGGATCAGACTTTTAGTTTATTAAGATAGAAGGATTTGACGATGGTGGAAAACCACGACGGTACAAAATAGAACAGCCAAGAAGGTTATTTTTTTTTTTTTTTTTAGTGACAAAGAGTGGAGGCATGACAGAGATAAAAAATGGAGGTATCTGAATTCTTCTCTTAATGTCTTTCGTGTAGAAAGTTATATATTGAAAATCCGGTCAATTTTTATTTGTAAATACTTAAAATTAAAACATTTAACTTTCTTCTTTTTCTAAACAAACGACAAAACAGAGAAAAATGCATAGAAGGCAAAATCGGCCGTTCCGGAGCGGAATCGGCCGTTCCGGATCGGGATCGGACGGTACCGATCCGATTTTAGGCCGATTTACGCGGTTATTGAAGATTTCATCAAATTTCAACCGTTCCGGCATCATTCCGGTCATATTTCGGCCGTTCCTGTCTCATTTCAGCCAAATTTCATCCGTTTCTGACCAAAATAGACCGATTCCACCGAAACGGCCGAAACGCTAATTAACCAAACTCAAAAAAAAAATTTGTGGTCACTGTGATTTGAACTCGCGCCCTTCAGCATTGAAGCTAAAAACAACTCCACCACACCACACAGTCTTTCTTGGTTAAAACTATAACTCATTTCTATATATCCATTTCTATATGTCCATTTCAACTCATTTCTATATATCCATTTCAACTCATTTTTATATATCCATTTAGTTGTAATGCTTGTATTATATTATATTAGTAGATTATTTGATTGTAATAATTTTTCTAAATTTTTTTATCAATTTTTTTCTATTTTTTAGTGTAAAACAAGCTTTTGCCAAAAAAGTCCGATTTTCCGATCCGATTCGGCCGATCCCGACCGATTTTTCCGATCCGGATCAGGATCGCTCGGTGCCGATCCCGATTCCAATACCGATTTTTCCTTCTATGGAAAAATGTACTCAGAAACTTATATGTTGTTGGCCTCCAATCCTAATTCTCGACTAGACTCTGTTGTTAAATTTTTTATGGAATACACTGGTTAAATTAACTAAGCTGGCCAAAGAAATCCGTCCTGACAAAATGAAAGAACTTATTGTGAAAATTTGTTTTGAAAACCGACCTGTCTGCTGACCGCAGCAACAGCAACAGAAGACAACAGGGATCATTTAGTACTTCGCATAATCGCAAAACAAGAAGACATTCATGATCATAAGGTAAATTTGAGAAAAAGATTAGTGTCTGGTCATATAAAGTCCTTTTTTTTGTTTTTAGGTTGACAAATGAAGGCATGCTATTATATATTTTGTTGCCCCTTGAATGTACTGGGTATATTTGAGATAGAGAACAATACTGTCCTTCATGTAGAGCGAATAATTCTACCCCAATTGCACCTCCGACCTGGCTCATTCATACGATATCTTTATTATGATTAAATTTTAAAATTATGTGAAAATATTTGTTTACACCATATGTTGCATAATTGTGCTTTAGCAGAAGCTGTTCCGTTGTTGTCTAAATTATTTTGTTACTAAAATCTAGATCCTAAATATCTGTAGGTCTTACAAAACATAGAGAAGTAGAAATGGAATGGTATTGTAATGATTGTGTATTTACAAAGTGATTACATCCATCTATATATAGGCACTGTTATTCACTTAACTATGCTAATCATATTTCTAATAGCCTATTACATTGACTTTAACCATAATCTGTTGCAACTAACTCTAACTATAATCTGTTATGGCTAACTAACTTGCTGTCTCTAATACATCTCCTATTAGCCCCCCTCAAGCGCATCGGGCGATTTGCACGGTGAGCTTGGAATGTCAACGCCAATATCTCAATGCCATTGTTCTTGCGATTTGAATCGTCAATTTGTATGTTTGGGTCTCTTTGAAGGTAGAAGAAGATAGAAGAAGAACGAGCTCTTTTGGCTCAAGAATGCCTCCATGTACTTGAGAGGCCCGTTTGAGTCCTCTTCAAAATTAAAGAAAAGAAGAAAGAAAAGAAAATTGACAAGCTCATGGCTTTGTGACAAATACATGGATTCAAGAGGCTTTTTAGCTCTCTTGTCTCATTTTTGAGAAACATTTTGAAGGAAGAAGAAGACAAAAGAAGAAAAGAGCCCGGCATTGGTTTGGTTGGTGATTTGATTTGAGAATTTTGGAGGGGCTTTCTTGAATTATAGGTAGGTGCAAGAGAATTATTTTCCTCTGAAAAAAAAAAAAGATGCTATTCTTCATGGCTGGAATTGTTGTTCCACTTATTGAATTGCTGACAACGGATTTGGTTAAGAGAGAGCAAGAATGATATCTTAGCCCAATGGGCCAGTTTGACTGAGCAAAGTTTGGTTAAGAAAAATTCAAGACACCCGCATCAAATAACCCAACGCAGATGCACAGGGGCGGATCTACTGTAGCACAGGGTAGGGCAACTGCCCTACCCTGAAAATCCAAAACTAATTTACAAAGATTGAATTTTGGGCCTTTGCTCTACCCTGAAAATTGATATTGCCCTACCCTGTGGCCCAATTAAAATAACTGGCCCATTATCTAATTAGTTTGGACCCGATTTCTATTTAAACCCGATTCAATAATATCTTGCCGTACCCTGATTAAAATCCTGCATCCGCCCCTGCAGATGCATATACAAAAAGAAAATATCGGGTTCGGGTAAGACCCGCATAAAAAAAAAACTAAAATAAAACGGGAAACTCTCGTGCACGCTCAACGGAGAAGTGACGCCGATGCGCGGCGGCTCGCGCCTGAGAACGCTCAAGTGTATCATCGTCCGAGCAGAGGCGAGATGTTCGAGGGTTGTGCACAGCAGCTTTTCCCATGGTGAACAGAGAAGATCGAGGATCCGTCATCAACCGATCGGATCTTTGGCGGCGGCGCGCCTGTGAATTGTATGACACACTGAATAATCGTGAGTACTCCACCTCCTAACAACCCTTCAAAAAGAGTAGCATCTGCCTCTATGGTGATGCGGCGGCGCCAACAGGGGCTTGACACGTCTGATCTGTCCACCTGATGTCTGGTCGTTGTTCTGAGAACGGGTACTACTATTGATCACTGGCGAGTTTGAGAATTTGCGTGACAACGGCGTAGAGGAGTTGATTGCGGCGGCGCGGTGCTCAAACGTTGATATTCGTGTCTCTCAATCTGGTCAAAGCGCTCAACGTGGTGGGCTGGTGCAAGCCAGAGGTGACTGGTGAGGAGACACCGTCGTGCGTCAGAAATAGAGAAGCTGAGGGTTGCAATTCAGATCTGGACTGTGCTGCTACTAATATCGCTAATGCTGAGAAATGGTTCTGGTATTGATCACTGGCAAGCACTGGTATGCACCGATTTTTGTTTTTTTTTGTTTTTGTTTTCTTGATCTGTTGTTTCTTGGAAGTGAAGAATAGAGGAAATAGGGAGGGATTAGAGATTAGTGGAGAATAAAGGGAATAGGGAGTGTTATTCTGGGTATAGGACAGAATAGAGAGATTTAGACTAGAATAGAAAGGCTTATTTTTGGAATAATGAATTTTTTTTTACTAGGTGGAATAGAATGAGAATAGGGACATAATTCCTGAAATAGGCGTTAGCCTAATTCCAGCTCTATCTAGAGCTCTGATACCATATTGCAAAACATAGAGAAGTAGAAATGGAATGGTATTGTATTAATTGTGTGTTTACAAAGTGATTACATCCATCTATATATAGGCACTGTTAGTAGGAATGGAGAAAGCATATTTTCTGGCTGGTATTTTCATTGAATCACTTTTTCCTAAAATAGGTTACAATCGATCCATCATACCCTGTCTTTCACCAAACAGATGAAGCAAACAAGAATAAGCTATATATAGAACATAAATGTTAAGATCTATTATTGAATTCCTTTAATACGAAGTCAAGACCATATCCAATTACCACCCAGGTCGATCAGGATAGGTCCAGTTATCGATTGGATCATCAATTAATTACTATCAATAGTATCAAGTTGTCAATTTAAGAAAGGGAGAGAGAAAGAAAGGCTGATGCCGTGATGCGGAGAGCGTCAACAGCGAAATTTCAGTTGAAGTTCAAAGCCTGGAATTCCTCAGGTTTTTCTATAAAATATGTGGCCCGGAATCCATTAAAGCCCAAACCCACTTGTAAATAAAATGGAGAACCATGGCCCATGTTGGGCCTAGCCAATCCAGTCCCGGACAGAGACAACAATGAAAAAGATAAAAAAAAAATGGACTCATTACAGAGAATAGAGACAAGCTATAAGCACAGGTAGAGAAGAAATAATGGTAATTAACTAGAAACGAGAAACTGCAAAGAACCAGGTCGTAATTGCAAAAGAACCTTGATTTTTTTGTTATTGAGAAAAGCCCAAAACAGTACCATTATTATAAATTGTAAAAATATAAATTATATAACTGAATCTAAGTCGTAATTCCTCTCCTCCGCAGAGTTTTTTAGATAGACTATTTCATAAAAAAAATCACACTCTTACCCCAGTTTTAGATTATGCATACGATGTAATATATCCTCATAGTAATATATTATATCCAAATTTTATAAAAAAAAAAAACGATTTCTACAAATTCATCAATTGGTCCACTTCCCAGATGTGTAAAAGGTTAAACGATTTCTACAGATCTATTAACCTTTTACATAACAACTACCTATTGTTAAAATTGATAATTATGTTTTACATATTACACATAATAATAAAGTTTTTTAATTTTTTATTGTCACGGACTGTAAATATATGAGTAACAATTTTTTTTTCTCTTCACCTACGGAGTAAATTAGAAATATCATTGGGTAACACCTAAAGCAAGCACTAATTAGCACCTTTGTTATCTCTGTACCTTTAAATTAGAAATATCATTGGGTAACACTAAAGTAAGCACTAATTAGCACCTTTGTGTAAAGTAAGCACTAATTGGCAGCTTTAACACAAATAAAAGAAACGGGCTCTGTCGCTTCCTGATTGGACGCTGAAAACTAAATTAATTCTCAATTCAGGGATGGGCCATGGGCTATTAACAACTGCTCTATTAAGAACACTATGTTTTGGGTTTTGTGAGAAACCCACTTCCCAATCCAAAAAAGTTTCTCTCTTCTTCTATAAAATTTCATTGTTTATATTAAAGTAATTTTAGTTTGTGACAGCAAGTGATGTATAAGTTCAACCAAAACGTCCTTTTGGAAGATAAAACATTCTAATAAAAACAAATGTGTATATTAGAAAAAGGACGGATTGCAGAGTAGGTAACCGTATCACATAAAATAAAGTGCTTCTCACATGACAAAGTAATTGAAGCAATAAGTGTTCCACCAAAAAAGTGTTTCTCCCAAAATCCAATAAAAGTGTGGCGGGTCACTGACTAGTGCGTTCTATTCACCTGCCGGGATTTCTACTCTGTGAATGCCACATAGCATCTGTTATTCTACAATGCAATCTATTAACCTTCACGCCGGTTGAAGCAAAAGATCAGACAGAGAAGCCTCTGCTCTGCTTCCCCTGTCCTGCTGGCTGCTGACGCACACAGATGAAGTTCTTCTGTAACATCTTTCGAAAAACACGGCAATGCAAAATCCCATTTTTAGGCTGGCTATCCTCTATGAGACTATGACTATGAAACATATGCTAGTGCTAGTGTGCTATACGATCAAGCATACAGATCACGCATGGACAAAGTTGCAGGACAAAAATTGATTGTAAGAGAATCCAACCGCTCTTCAAGCCCTGCCCTCGGATAGCCTAGATTGTAAAATAGAATTTAATTTACATGAGTTCGTTCAACCAAGTTTTCAATGCAGTACTGCACCGAACATCTTTATTTTTCACTAATGAGGAATTTGGTTGTAGCATTACATAAAAATCAAAATCAATTTGGTTGTATAATTAAAAAATTTCCTGATTAAGGATAGGGTTTCCTTCTATATAAGCAAGCATCTAATGAGGAATATTTAGAAATAAACGTGACGTGTAGTTAGTTCAACCAAATCAGACCTTGATCAGATTCAAATTTTGGTCATTAATTTACTGATCATATTGTCAGTTCAACCGGTTCAATTGTTGATTTACTAATATACTTACATATAGAGAGAGGCTACGGTACTATGCATGCACAGCACACATTGGTCTGTACTATACATAGCACACACAGATGAAGATTAAATACCTTTTTTTTAAGGTAGAGAATCATCATACAAATAACAGTAGCAGAGCTGAACTAATACTGGGAATCGATTAAAAAAACGATTGAATAGGTGATCAGCAAACCTCTGTTTTGTCTAAGTTTTTTTTTTTTAAGAGTCTTGTTATGGTGTTTCGCTTTTAAATTTTCTTCTAATGTTCTTTACCACAATATTTATTGATTTTTTACATCAGAAATCAATCCATTGATTTGATAAAAGAGAAAATGGTCAAAATACAGAACTAATTCTCTTCAAATTGTAAGTATTAATCTTTTTTTTTTATAAAGGTTGGAGGTCAAGCCACCCAACTATTTAATATCCACAAGAGATTTTTTTTCATCCGAATTTCGAACCATTAATCTTATTATTAAATATACAAAATAAAAAAATTACTCATTTATCATATAAATGCATAATAGTAAGTATTGCTTGAAGTATTCATTATAATTTTTAATTAACTAAAAGTGAAAACCGTAGCAAATTTTTTTTTTTTAAGTATAGTTTAAACTGAAGTACACGGTAAAAAACGGTAATAAATTCATTAGACGTGGGAAAGAGACGTGCCATCTGAAAGCAGGAATGAAATCGGCTGTTATTCTTTTGGGAAAATAGGAATATTTTTTTTCCTCATCCAACCGTTGATTTTTATCAAGATTCGCACAAACAAAATTTGAACAGTTGGATGATGAAAAGTAGGTTCCTATTTTCCCAAAACAATAACAACATATTTGTACTCTGAAAGCATCATGCTTGTTACATGAGTGTTTTAAAAAAAAAATTCAAATAGAGCAGCACATTTATGGGGCCTATATAGTGACAATATCCATGATTCTTGTCTGCCCATTTTTCAAATAAAACTTATTAAGGAGTAGAACTAAGGTCTTCTTAAGCTCAAAAAATTTATCGGATTGACTTCAAATAACGCATCCAAACCGTTGAAATCGATCTACTTCATGAGTGATGCTTTTACATGTCAAATTTTTAAATTTTTGAACTAATTTAGTATGAAGTCAAGAGGTCAAAAAAAGATGATGTATAAGTTAATTTTAATTAGTTCATTTTTCATTATTTTTTTATTGCTTGACTTTCTACTAAACTAGATTGAAAAATTATAAATTTGACATGTAAATGCATTACTCGTGAAATAGAACGGTTTCAACGGTTTGGGCGTCATTTGAAGTCAATCCGATATGTTTTTAAGTTAAGCTCAGAAAGAGGCTTTGTGAGCTTAAGAACACCTTAGTTCTACTCCTCATTAAGTAACTTATTGAGTAAAAGGGGAAGATTATTTTCCCCATCCAATAACTCTTTAGTCATTTTCTATTTTTGTTAAGTACACATGAGCAGCTGGCTGCAGATGTGCCATATGAACTCGACTGAATCAAACTGAATTAACCTAATGAATTAAGTAGACCTCGAGTCTCGAGATCTGCCATTGGTTTCACTAATTAATTAAATACAAATGAGCATGCAGTTGGCAGTGCTCGATGAATTATAAAATAGATTATATCAAGTGATCCACTGAATTCATTATTATACAAATGAATGCACCGGAATCGGACCAGCCTCGAGTAGGCAGTAGAAATTCTACTGTAGAATGATTCCCACCATGTGAATGCTTGGTTTCTTCCATAAAGACTGAGAAGTTCACATCGTTTGCTGCGCACCACGCGTGCTGTATGTCATACCGATGCATGGGTTTTGATGAAGATTTTTTGAAAATTTACTTACGTAACACGAATTTAAAATGATCGAACGGTCTCGAACTGTGTACGTACACCCACTCTTTCAATTTCATATCACAATATCGTGACATTTACTAGTTTATATATTTGAAAAGAAAAAAAAAATGATTGCTTAATTTTTTTTTTAAATAAATGGTTTATTTCTCTAACCGTGACACATATATGGTGGACATATAGCCATATGTTTGTATATGACAATAAGTAAAAAAAATAAATGAATTTTTTTCTCTCAAAACTAACTAATTAGAACTTTAGAAGACTGAATATTTCTTTTAAATAGACTACACATTTTTATTTTTTTTCAATAGGTGGCAAAAGTTATATTTTATTAATATAAAATGGATTTTAATAAAATAGTTATTAGGTAAATATGTGAGTTTTAAAATTTAGAAAGGTATATATGATATTATGAATTTTAGAGAGGCAGATACGTAATTTCAAGATTTTTGAGGGGTATACATGAAATTCTCCCAAATTATAAATCCAGCTGTAGTTTGTCTTCGCATAAACAAAATTGTCAAACAGAAAATAACTCCCGAATTTATGGTACACTTGATAGCTCTTATATCATTTATTGTACAATTTATAACAAATTTAAAAAGCATGTGAATCACATTTATGCACTAGAGCCCCTACAGTTGTGTATATTACAAAAAGTTGATACCAAGAGCAATTCGGACCTCTTGCAAAATATCATTCAAGGCATCCATGGTATTAATAGCCGTCAATAGCTGTTGTGACCCAACCAAAGCAAAACGAAAGAGGAAAAAGTGTAATAGGCACCTGTCAATGGCTATGGTACGGGTAGGGTGGAAGTATTTTCATACTCATACCCACTAAGAATTGAACTTATCCATACCCTATTCTTACCCATTAAGAAATAATTTTACCCTACCCTATCCATACCCGTTAAAATTATCGGATAACGAAACGGTAGCGGATGGATAACGAATAGTAATAGTAATATAATAATTAATTTTATTATGTTTTACATATAGAATATCAAAACTCATTATTTCACACATATACAATCACATTACTAATAAAAAAAAATATATAATCAATTTCAACTAAATTATTTTTTTATAAAGTAAGAGAATTTGAAAACACAAAAATCTATTCAGATAAATTCAATTATTTAACTGAAATAACAAACATGTAATAAAAAGTATGTTTAACATTTTTCTTATAGAAAAAAAAATACACTAAATAACAAATATAGATCACTAATTATTACAAAAATATTATTATATGAAATATTACAAAAATATTATTGTATGAAATATTACAAAAATAAATTTTACCGTCACTAATTATTGAGCAAACACTATCATATAATATTATTTTATATAATTACCCTGTAGAGTAACGGGTACGAAATAGCCTTTACCCATACCCATACCCGTTTAGCTAACGAAAAATAATCATTACCCATACCCATACCCGATAAGCTAATGAAAAAAAAAACCTTACCCATACCCGTCTTAACGAATACGGTACGGGTAGGGTAAACGGTTAAAAGAGTATCATTGACAACCCTAAGGCACCGTGAATCCACAGAAACAGATTAACAAAAATAACGTCGGCCACATGCAAATTTCTCTAATATACCTTTAGGAGGAAATAATATATGCATTTTCCGTGCGCACAGATCGTAAAATGGATTAAACGTCTTGGAGTTCATCGAACCCAAAAGTAGATCCGATGGACTAACAGATTAAACGTACAGAGTCCATCGGATCTACTTCACTCTACTCGCTCCCTGGTTAAGTCCTCACAGTGATGCAACAATATGTTACCGGTCATAAGTTAAATCAATTAAATATAACACATTATTAAATTTCAGACTGCACTATAAAATATTCCCCATTCATGTGCAACATGCACGCGGTACGTTATATAAATATAGCACCTTATTGATTTTCAGACTGCACAATAAAATCTTCCCCCAACAATCTATCCTCCTTAGCAAAAGAGTAAGAACAATTCAAGCTAAACGTGATAGTAATGGCCATTCCATCCACTCAAAGCATTAGATCTGAAAGTGAAATGGTGTCCGAATTACGCCCAATTATGCCAGTTGATCTCTTCATGGCAGCAATACAAGGCAACAGCAATGTATTAATACAACGTCTTGGACTACAGCCGGAAGAACCAATGGAAACTCAGGTTATATTTCGCAAACTATTTCTTGCTTATATATATATAGTGTCTGTAATTAATCTACCTAATTAAACGGGGGAAGCTAGCATACATGGAGAATTGCATGTTGGCGCTGTGAAGTAATACTAACACATTACATTTAGTTTTCATTTTATTTATATTATTTGTGTTATTAATTTTCATTGTTTGTTGTTATTGTCATTATTATTATGATTTTTATTGTCATTAACGTTGTTATTCTGCTTATCTTTATTATAATTTTTATGAGAATTCTTTAATTGTGCATCTAAATATTTAAGTACATATTTTCTTAACATACGTATGACTACTAAAATTTGAACTTAAGAGATTTAATAATTTTTCTTTGTCATCAAGAAGAAGGTATTTTTCATTGAGTAACTTATATATTAAGATTGTAATAAACTTTTTTATATATAAAAGATAGGAAATTTGATACTATTATTGAAAATTTCTTTTCTCCTTCAAAATCACCAACTATTATTCTAGATTTTCACTAAGTATATATAATATACATAAAATTAACAAGAATAAGCATATTTAAGTTACTACTTTTTTTTACAGTGGGAAAAGGTCCAGCGATTTCAGTGAAATCAAATTGTTTAAGTTTATTTTTTTATTTATTTTTTTATTTAAAAGAGGCTGAAAAGTCCATTTCATTACCGAAATAGTATAATTATAGGCACCAGTTCAGGCAGGGGAAACCCCTCAAATTGTTTAAGTTAGATAATAAACATCTTGTATACTAAATGTTTTGAGTTATGCTCACCAAGAGAATGCACACGCTAGCTTTACTCTAGTACTTAATATATGTAAAACTAGGGGTGGCAACGAGCTGGGCCCAGCTCGTAATCGGCTCGTTTATTTACCGAGCAAGCTGGATCGAGCTGACTTTAGAGGTCCGAGCTGAAATCTCAGCTTGTAATCGTCACGAGCTGGCTCGCTGGGTCTGGCTGGATCTTGTTTTAAGAAGAAAATAAATTCTACAAACTTTTTGGACATCTTGTTTTAAGAAGAAAATAAATTCTACAAACTTTTTGAACCGAGCTGGACCGAGCTAGACAGCATAAAATGCACACAAATTCATACAAATTCAAAAATTCATACCTAGCCGAGCTCGCGAGCGAGCTAGGCCCCATCTTGAACTCGTTTAATCTGGACCGAGCCACTAACGAGCTAGCTCGTTAACAGCTCGGTCCAGTAACGAGCGAGCTGTTAGCGAGCAAGTCAGATGCGAGTCACGATCGAGCCACGAGCTACGAGTTTTTTTGCCACCCCTACATCTTACAACTACTTATGAATATTTAGTTAGACAGACAATATTTGACCAAAGAACAACTAGTACTAAGTCTTTGTTAATTAAGAAAACATAGAAGCTTCATCAATTTTAATTTTCAGCCAAATCATGTACTAATTTTACTGGTTTGTAGCTGACAGCTCCTTCACATCACATGACATGATAAGAGTGAGTTTAAAATTAAAATGAATCTTCCTCTTTAATTAGTTTTACACCGGAAGAAGTCAATAATTTTAGAACGGTCCTAAGGATTTAACTGAAGCCCCCTATAACAAATGTAATTATGTTCTACTAAAATATCAATATCATGACTGCTCCTCTTACTAATTCAGTTAAAAGTTTTCCCTTGAGAGAGATTTGTGAATTAATAAACCATAGATCCTACTACAATCAAAATGAATTAATTCGTTAAAAGAAGGTATCCAAATCCAATTGCATAGACTAATAAGGAATTAACAAAATAGTGACCAACAGTTACAAGGTGTCCATCAAATTAAAAGTACAAGTAATATTACCTTGTTGCCCTCTTTTAGAGAGATTGAACGTAATCAATATTCTATTTTTTTAACTAACCAAAATAGATTTAATTTTGAGGAGTATTTTAAATTTTTAATTTACTCGATTTTTAATTGAGTCCTTCGTGCTGGCCTTTTGAATTGGTTTTGCTTATTACCATCTTTTTTTATTTTTAACATATATGCGATGCCATGTCTCTCGATCAGAGTTTTTTTAATGAATCATTTCCTGTGTTGATTAATTTATAGCACAAATCAGGGACGTTAGGCCTAAATTTTGTTGACTGGTTAATCATTTTGTACCAAATAATACTCTCTTTATATAAATATAAATATTAATATATGTATCTTTGCTAAATTTTAGGTTTTGACAGAAGAAAAAGATTTTGCAAAGACATCAATTCTAAACAGGCCTCGACAACTGAATGCACTTTCCTATCTAATGGTATCATCCGTATCTAGCAATAATCCTTCTCCAAATAGCAGTTTGTCACTTGTTAATATTTAAATGAGCACACTAGAAATTGGCAATTTTAAAAGTTTGTATGGGCACACTAGAAATTGTCCCTTTAAATTAATACAATGTTTCGGGCTACCGAAAGAACAATCCAAAAGAAGTCAAGGTAATATTTGAGAGAACAATTTCTTGGATGGTCCTGTCGTAAATGGTGTCCGAGATAGTCACCCGGTTGCTTTGTTGTTCCAATCATAAAGTTGAAATGGTGTTTATTTTGAATAACTGAATTAATATTAACCTCAATAATTCCGTCATGGTCAGAACATACTCTTTAAGTCCCTCCGATAACCAATATCACGGTTGTATTTCTTGCTTGATGTACATTCCATTCCTTAATGACAAAGCTCTAGATCTTTTTTCTGACAACCTAAATATTGTTGGTCACTTGCATTTGTACTTTCAGTCTGGGGTTCTCTTACACTTTCTTGTTACTTTTCTCATGATCACAAAACATTACTGCTATAACTTGTAAATCTTTTTTTATTTTTAATAAATGGAAAATAGTAGGCCTAAACCTATATATTTTCTAAAAAAGGAATAATTATTTGTTGGCCTACGCATGCATGCATGACCTATTTTAGTTTGATTTAGTAATTTGGGATTTATGTTTTTAGTGGAAAACATAAAAACAGAAAATAAGAAAGTGCTGATGGAAAGTTATAGAATCGCTCTCTCTTTTTTTCCATTATTTAATTCATTATTTCGTTGTATATATAGGTCCCGTTTAACAACTAATTACATCTCTAATGCATCTAAACATTTTCAAACATCGTCCAATACTCAAACTAATCAAGAATCCACTATTTTATTATAATACATCACAAATACTTGACAAAAATATGAATTTCAACACTAATGAGTCCTTATTAATTCATATACAAGTCCAATTAAAGATCTTTATTTTAAAGTTTATTATTTTCTATAAACTAACGATCCAGCAATGAAATATTTCATTTTATGAAATTCTGTTTAGTTTATATATCAGGTTCTTTGATCTTGCGTAGAACCACTCAAATTTCCTACACAATCATATATACGTTATCACAATATAAAGCTTCTAAATACTTATTGTAGTCACTTTATACATATAACACGTATTAATTAGATGTAATTAAAAAGCTACAGTTGTTAGTCTTTTACATATCATTTTCTCTTGAAACATATGACCTAATTAAATTATACATTGTCTAATCAGGTGACAATAGAGGCTTCACATTCTGCTCCCGAACAAATAAAGACAGAACACCAGACTGTCCAATCCGAGCTCCGAAGTGCAACACGTTTTGGAGACACCGTTCTTCACCTACTTGTTACGAAAGGGCACAATGAGCTTGCGTTGATGGTTTTTCAAAGAGATGTGTCCTTATTAAAATCACCAAACAAGAATTTAGAGACACCCCTTCATTGTGCTGCGAAATTTGGAAACGAGAATGTCATCCACAACCTCATTCAAATTGATCATGTTGCCGTGAAGGATGCTCTCGAACAAAAAAATGAAAATGGGGACACAGCCCTGCACATTGCCGCTACATATGACCATAAAGGTATTAGCCTCGCGTTGATGAAGTTGGACCCTGAAGTCGCTTACAGGGTCAACAATAATATGTTTTCTGCATTGAACGTAGCAATAGACAAAAAATATACTAAGCTGGTGCAGACCATGTTAGAACAGGACCATGCTCTGGCATACACCCAATTTTCAACTGGAATGTTTCCAGTTCATTTAGCCGCAAGCACGAGCAATAAGGAATTGGTATTGCATTTAATGGAAAAGTACCCTGAGTGTGCCGAGTTGCTGGATCCTCACGGAAGAAACCTTTTTCACGTTGCTGCAGAAAAGGGCACGAGCAAGAGTTTTCGGGAGATATTTAAAAACACCAGTGTTCGAGAAATGATTGCAAGAATGAATAATGCACAGGATTATGAAGGAAATACACCATTGCACATTGCCGCAATGAAGGGAAACAGGTACACTATGGAGGCTATTTGCAAAAACAAGATGAATAACGTTGCAGAAACAATCCTAAACAAGGAAGGCCTAACAGCACTCGAACTTTCCAGGAGGCAAAAGTTAGAAACTTATAAGGTATGTTTAAATTAACAAATTACATCAGAAAATTATTTCTTGTTTATTTTAGTTATCTTGTGTGTTGCTACCTACTAATGAACTACCAAGCACGTAAAATACATACTAGTTAATTAGGTAATTAGGTGAATAGTATTAGTCTCAGTGTCAACACAAATGCGATTTGAGTGGACGTCATAGTATAGGTAAAGTCTTCATATACTTTTAATCTGAGTCATAAAGAATAATAGATATATTAGGATAAATTTACCTTGGAATTATTGTCACACCCCCGGACAACCCGCCGCGCATTTACGCGCAAGGCGATTAGCACATCACATACATTATCAATAATAAATCCAAACAAGCCACTTTATTGTAAGTAAATGAGTTCCACACACAAATAGAAAGGGAAAAACACGTCAGACATGGCAATTCAAACAGTCACTGCCACGTCTGTACAGTATTTTGTTCATACAACAGAAAACTAAATAAATAGTGGCTAAGTAAATAACTCCCGCTAGTTTTCTCACTCGCGTCCTTCCTCTAGGTCCTCAGCTTCAGTTCCTGGAACCCACATAAAAGTGGAAACAATACGGGTGAGAGAATCGAACTATCTCTCAATGCGGGATTTAGTTCCAGCCCGGTGCTTTTACAAATGAATGCATTAAATACCCTAATAACATAAAAGTAAAGGTTTTGAAATAACCCCCAATTTTCCTATCAATTCGGACATGCAATCCTTTCAAAACATTCTCAGTTCTGTTCCTGTTTCTCTTTAAAATTCTCACACTCCGGGTTCGCCACACACGGACAATCCGGCCTTTCTCCCTTGGGAATCCATGCCCGTACATGAAAACTTAGAGAGTCGTCACACGAGGACGAGCTGTTCTGTTCTGTTCTTACTCCGGATCACCACACACGGATAATCCGGCCTTTCTCTCTGAGAACCCATGCCCATGCAGGATAGCCCAAAGAGTCGCCACACGAGGACGAGTCTGGAAGGGTCGTTGCGGGGACCCAACCGGCGGATCGCCACACACGGACGATCCGATTTTCGAAAACACATGCTGAACCGCCACACAGGGACGGCCCCAATTTAAAACAGTTCATTAAAAGCTTTCCTTGTTCACATTCACACTATCCTGTCAGTTCAAATCAATGCATCCAAAAAATTCCTAACATGCAATTCTACACAAAACAAAAGAGAATTCGACATTCTCAACATGCAGTTCATCTACCAGATTGGGAAAAAGGATTACCTACCTTAATCCACGCATTTCTTATTATTTGTAAAAAGACCAGGAAACCCGTACCTGTTGTCGTGGGGCAGTTTACTGTTGTCTCTATTTCTCTCCGTATTTTGCCACTCGAACCTAGACCACGAAACATGATTTCTAAATTAATATCTATGCACATTTCTCATTGCACATATTGTATTTATTAAGATTAGAACTAGACTACTTTAAAATAAAAATAGATTCGGGGTCATCGATGAATAATTCCTAGGGTCTTCGGTGGAAAATTATCATCAAATAAAATAGTATATGCAACTCATGAATTTTGATATACTTCGGTAAAGTTTAAGAACAATTGAATATATAAAATCTTCAACAAAATAATTACTAGATTATATTATACGATATAAACCTGCCAATTAGTACAACTATGAAATTTGGATAGTTGAATCTATAAGAATTTAATTATCCTTTAATCAACGTAAGATAAATTTCTGACAATCCAAAATCTTCAGGAAAACAAATTATATCACACAACCTTCCATTAACTTTTCGGAAAACAGAAAATTCATCTTCATGACAGAAATCAAACAATAATTTCGAAAGTCTTCTCACAACTCTAGTTTTCGGATTATATTATTATAAAGGAAGATCTCGGAATAAATTAAGTCTATATAAAAAAAAATTACTTCAATTCTTTGAATTGCAACATAATTTTTTTTTTAGAAATTCCATCGTAAGTCAAAATAACCAATATACATAATTTGAATATATATAAATTTCAGAAACTTTATCAAATAAATAAATATAAAAACTTACTTAAATCTAGAGATGATAAATATAAGGATTGTTTAATCTACTTGCTACACACTAATTGAATGTAAGATTAGAATACCTTATTATCACGGTTTGAGTCTCTGATGAGAGTAATGAAGAAAAGAGGAATAATAATTAGAGGAGTCTGATGGGAGTTATGAAGGAAAAAGGAAATAATTATCGAGTCTAACCTTTTTCTTTAGTCTTCTGTGAAGAAAGCGGAGAGAGAGATGGATGTGTGAGGGAATAAAATATGGGTTAAGCGGTTTGTAACCAAAACAGAAGGATATGGAGAACGAATAGAAAGAGGGGATTGGTGTTTAAAATAGACGGGACGGTTCTGCTGAGAGGGTTTACAAAATTTGAACTGAAGGTGGTTATCAGTGGTGGTTATAGCTATAAAATTTCTGGTTAGTTATTTTGAGGAAAATAATATATATGGGCTGTTGTAATTTAATTGGGCTGAATCGGGCTCTGCTGATATGTAAATAATTCCATTTATATCATGGCTACTAATTAAGTACATTAAAACTGAAACTTAAATTGAATTGTTTCTCACGTCTATTCTCTCAAGTTACGTGGTGTTACATCCTTCCCCCCTTAAAAAGAATTTTGTCCTCAAAATTCAAATATTAAATTGTAATCACTTTTACTAAATGTGACTGAACGTTACATTCTCCCTCCCTTTAAAAAGAATTTTTGTCCTCAAAATTCAAACAGAAAATTGCAAATGCTTTTACTACGCTTCCGCTGCGCAACTCTGATTACATTATCAAATTATTTTATTTATATAAATATTTTGTAATGGTCAATGACGTGGGATTGGTCTAAATGTGTCGTCACAGTTGCAACACGAGGGAGACTGGATGTACCTTATCCATGTTGGGTGTGGTGCTAACTTATAGGTAAATGGTTCTATGTGCTCTAACTTCTCCAAAGATTCTTTCATATCTAGAATTCTGTTTTCCTGTGACTCCAAAACAACTTACCTCTACCTGTGGAGACACGTTTAGCCACACATGCTCTCCTGCCTTAAATTCTAGAGGTTGTCTTTGGATTTTCGTGTACTTTTTATATCGGTCGCGAGCGGCATCTTGCCTGCTGCCATAAATTCTGTTGCCACCTCTTCTTCCCTGTTTGCTTCCTTTACTTTTTCAACCATATTTGCATAGTCGCAGGTGCATTGATGAGCATACACTCCTACTCGATTGCCACTATGGTTTTCGTTTCTCGTTTTGTTGTAGCCACCTGATCCTCCTCTGAAAGGTGTTCGGTTAATAGTGTTACTGCTCGAAGCCAGCGGTCTGGTGTAACCTCGGTTAAGACCCCCGTTCTGGACTGCTTTGTTTTGGACGACCTGCTCCGGACACTCTCTAGCAAAGTGTCCCGGCTTACTACATCGATGGCACAGACCATTTAGAACTCTACACTGAGAAGTTGCATGATTTTTGCCGCAGTGGTCACAATTTACCCCATAGTTGGGATGATCATTGTTTCTTGGCTGGACTGGTCTAGGATTTTCATCAACCCGCGGTCGGATGTTTCGAGGGCCGTTGTTCTGGTTGATGCGAGCCTCATATGACTCAGCGGTAGAAGCTCTAAACATCAGGTCAGCAAGTTTTTCTATCCCTGGCATGTCGATCAATTGGGCAAGGCGAGGGTTTAGACCACCAAGGTATTGTTGCCTCAGACGGAATTCATCTTGGACAATATCAGGAGCGTACCTCATTAGGTTTTCGAATTTGGAATTGTATTCTGTCACATGACCGCTCCCCTATTTAAGACTAGTGAACTTTTGGCGAAGTAGTTCTCGTGACCTTATATCCATATACCTTCCTTCAAATAGTCTCTCGAAATTTACCCAATTCACAGGTCTTGTGGTCTGACGTTTCGCTTCCTGCCACCAGAATCGAGCATGTCCTTCGAAAAGTTGGGTGGCTAATTCCACTCTATTTTCCTCTGGGGCCCGTAAAATTTGGAATTTGTCCTTGATATTGGCGATCCAATTTTCAGCCACTGTGAAATCCCCTGTTCCATCAAACGTTGGGGGATGTAGAGAATTGAATGAGCGGTAAAGTTCGAAGAATGGATCTACTTCTTGAGGCCTTCTATGTTCTGCTTCCATGGCAATCTGAGCGACTCTCTCAAGACCTTGTAAGAGGGTCTACAAGTTATTGGCCCCAGCTTGGGTACCGGCAATAGGTGGGACGGGTTCTCTGTCGTTGTCAGCATTTGCTCCGGTTCTAGGGCGTCGTGGGATAGTTTCTCGGTTGTTAGCGTTAATTCTGGTTCTGGGGTGTCCTCTCACCATTTCTATAGTTTTATAACAGAAGATTAAAAAAAATGTTTTACAAAAAATATTGACGAGAGAACTTACAGTTATGGCACAGGAAATAAAAAAAAAAAATCGATCAGATAGGAAAATAGCATATATATACTAATTACAAAATTTTCTATACGTCACGCTAGAAATTTTAGAATATCTATGTTCATGATCTATTATGTTTATAATATCTCCTATATGTTTTTTTTTTTTTTTTTTTTTTTTTTTTTTTTTTTTTGCCAAATATATAACTTTTAATAAATACGAAATTCATATTATCTATTTTTTTTTTTTTTTTTTCGATCCGGTAATTGAAGAATTCGAAATTTCCAATTCACTTATAGTCATGTACATACCCATGTTCGAGTTATGGAGAGTACGGTTAACATAGTAGGACATTAAATAAATATATATATATATATTTGTATATAAATTGTTACACTTATATTCCTGAACACAAGACCTTAACGTCTATTACAACGTAAACTAATATTATATCTACTTAGATTGTAATATCACGATTCTAAAGACAAGACCTTAATGCGTTCACTCAGCGGTTATTTATTGATATTGTATGTGCTGGCTCTGATACCAACTAAGTTGTCACACCCCCGGACAACCCGCCGCGCATTTACGCGCAAGGCGATTAGCACATCACATACATTATCAATAATAAATCCAAACAAGCCACTTTATTGTAAATAAATGAGTTCCACACACAAATAGAAAGGGAAAAACACGTCAGACATGGCAATTCAAACAGTCACTGCCACGTCTGTACAGTATTTTGTTCATACAACAGAAAACTAAATAAATAGTGGCTAAGTAAATAACTCCCGCTAGTTTTCTCACTCGCGTCCTTCCTCTAGGTCCTCAGCTTCAGTTCCTGGAACCCACATAAAAGTGGAAACAATACGGGTGAGAGAATCGAACTATCTCTCAATGCGGGATTTAGTTCCAGCCCGGTGCTTTTACAAATGAATGCATTAAATACCCTAATAACATAAAAGTAAAGGTTTTGAAATAACCCCCAATTTTCCTATCAATTCGGACATGCAATCCTTTCAAAACATTCTCAGTTCTGTTCCTGTTTCTCTTTAAAATTCTCACACTCCGGGTTCGCCACACACGGACAATCCGGCCTTTCTCCCTTGGGAATCCATGCCCGTACATGAAAACTTAGAGAGTCGTCACACGAGGACGAGCTGTTCTGTTCTGTTCTTACTCCGGATCACCACACACGGATAATCCGGCCTTTCTCTCTGAGAACCCATGCCCATGCAGGATAGCCCAAAGAGTCGCCACACGAGGACGAGTCTGGAAGGGTCGTTGCGGGGACCCAACCGGCGGATCGCCACACACGGACGATCCGATTTTCGAAAACACATGCAGAACCGCCACACAGGGACGGCCCCAATTTAAAACAGTTCATTAAAAGCTTTCCTTGTTCACATTCACACTATCCTGTCAGTTCAAATCAATGCATCCAAAAAGTTCCTAACATGCAATTCTACACAAAACAAAAGAGAATTCGACATTCTCAACATGCAGTTCATCTACCAGATTGGGAAAAAGGATTACCTACCTTAATCCACGCATTTCTTATTATTTGTAAAAAGACCAGGAAACCCGCACCTGTTGTCGTGGAGCAGTTCACTGTTGTCTCTACGTCTCTCCTTATTTTGCCACTCGAACCTAGACCACGAAACATGATTTCTAAATTAATATCTATGCACATTTCTCATTGCACAAATTGTATTTATTAAGATTAGAACTAGACTACTTTACAATAAAAATAGATTCGGGGTCATCGGTGAATAATTCCTAGGGTCTTCGGTGGAAAAGTATCATCAAATAAAATAGTATATGCAACTCATGAATTTTGATATACTTCGGTAAAGTTTAAGAACAATTGAATATATAAAATCTTCAACAAAATAATTACTAGATTATATTATACGATATAAACCTGCCAATTAGTACAACTATGAAATTTGGATAGTTGAATCTATAAGAATTTAATTATCCTTTAATAAACGTAAGATAAATTTCTGACAATCCAAATCTTCCGGAAAACAAATTATATCACACAACCTTTCATTATTTTTCGGAAAACAGAAAATTCATCTTCATGACAGAAATCAAACAATAATTTCGAAAGTCTTCTCACAACTCTAGTTTTCGGATTATATTATTATAAAGGAAGATTTCAGAATAAATTAAATCTATAAAAAA
Organism: Carex littledalei; assembly: GCA_011114355.1. NCBI lineage: Eukaryota > Viridiplantae > Streptophyta > Magnoliopsida > Poales > Cyperaceae > Carex > Carex littledalei. The sequence goes on along the minus strand of SWLB01000139.1, from coordinate 24,631 downwards.
AATTACTTCAATTCTTTGATTGCAACATAATTTTTTTTCAGAAATTCCATCGTAAGTCAAAATAACCAATATACATAATTTGAATATATATAAATTTCAGAAACTTTAAATTTATCAAATAAATAAATAGAAAAACTTATTTAAATCTAGGGATGATAAATATAAGGGATTGTTTAATCTACTTGCTACACACTAATTGAATGTAAGATTAGAATACCTTATTATCACGGTTTGAGTCTCTGATGAGAGTAATGAAGAAAAGAGGAATAATAATTAGAGGAGTCTGATGGGAGTTATGAAGGAAAAAGGAAATAATTATCGAGTCTAACCTTTTTCTTTAGTCTTCTGTGAAGAAAGCGGAGAGAGAGATGGATGTGTGAGGGAATAAAATATGGGTTAAGCGGTTTGTAACCAAAACAGAAGGATATGGAGAACGAATAGAAAGAGGGGATTGGTGTTTAAAATAGACGGGACGGTTCTGCTGAGAGGGTTTACAAAATTTGAACTGAAGGTGGTTATCAGTGGTGGTTATAGCTATAAAATTTCTGGTTAGTTATTTTGAGGAAAATAATATATATGGGCTGTTGTAATTTAATTGGACTGAATCGGGCTCTGCTGATATGTAAATAATTCCATTTATATCATGGCTACTAATTAAGTACATTAAAACTGAAACTTAAATTGAATTGTTTCTCACGTCTATTCTCTCAAGTTACGTGGTGTTACAATTATGCTGCCAAAATATTTGAATTAATGTCATCAGAAGGATCTGATTAGTTCGTATTAGAATAATGTCACAAGGTTATTTTCTCAATAAATAGAAGTGGACTACCGAGCACGTACGCGTTACGAAAAAAACAAAACATTTTGGGCTCAAAAATTGCCACGAAATCTCACTTATTTCCCAATAGGGCTTTAATCCAGTTGTACGAATTACGTCCTTTAAATGGTTATAGAAACTTCTTTTTCTAATCTTAAAAATTAGCACAAATTAAAGCGTTTTTGGATAAACAAAACAAATATGAATTTTACCGCGAAATTACCACGAAATTTTTAACATCCTATTCTTTTCCAGTACCCAATTTGTTTTTGGATAAATAAAACAAATATGAATTTTACTCTAGTACACCATTTTTTAGTAAAAAAAATGTTTGAATGATCTCAAAAGAAAATTCAATAATTATCTTAAAACTGGTACCAAATCTGTTAAATTTATTTGTGATAATTAAGAGCTAGCTACATGTCAAATCGAATAGTCCAGTCCGTATCATTTTACTGATCTGAAGATTTAAATCACAAGGTATCTTGCTATTTAAATTGCAGTCGTTATATGAATTTAATTACTATGGATCTTTAAGTTTTTCGGTGGATTGGAGCATGAACCAAAACTCAAATATATATCTTTCCCCTTTTACATTTTTTTTCATATTAGAACTTGATACTGGTAGTTAATATTCGTTAGTGTTATTTTTTTTCATATTAGAACTTGAAGGATGGATGGGAGAGAACTCAAGTTGTCGGTCTAGGCTCCATACTTATCACAACTGTAGCATTTGCTGCCGCTTTCACAATCCCCGGAGGTTATAACCAAGACCACGGTACACCGGTTCTAGGGAGAAGATATATCTTCCGGGCATTTATTCTGGCAGATGCCTTGGCATTTATACAAGGGTCCATAAGCTTATTTGTGCTTCTTTCCACAGCTATATATACGACAAATGAATTTAGAAAAGCAATCCGATTTGCAACAATGTCATTTGTCTTGGCAGCGAGTAGTATGATTGTGGCATTTGGATTGGGATTGTATGTGACGCTTGCTCCAGTTTGCTTCCCTATCGCCGTCCTCATTCTTGTTATCACTCTGTTTATTGGGTCTCCTGCCGGGATTGCACTTATTCTCATCTCACAAGGCCATTTTACAGCCCGTTCTTTTAGTGAGGGGTTTTTTTATCAAATGATGGCATCAATTGTCGTGTCTTTGTTGATCATCTTCTGCCTGGCCTTCCTGTAACTCTACATACATTTTCAGTGCGATTCTCTATCCACTTCCACGTTGATCTTATTGTACTAGATTAATTAATTAATGTTAATAACATTTTTTTCCTTATGTTATTTTATTTATGATATTACGGAACATTTTTTTCTACGTACTTGGTTGGTTGGACTTGCTCATAATTGTTGTTTCTTTTCTTAATTTTTTACTCTTTACAGAAGTTTTTTTGTATATTTATATTGGAAAATTAATTATTTTTTTTGAAGTAAGATATTAGAAAATTAATTAAATAGTCTGGTTATATCACCAATATGTATGCGCTCCATTATCGTGGTAGGGCCCAAGGCTGACGGGCCTAGACAGCTGTACATATATATATATATATATATAGAGAGAGAGAGTGGCTAAGGTCAAAGTGGTATGACCAAGGCCTTGGTGCTACCAATTAGTTTTTGCAATTTTAAAGTTCAAATAGTCGATTCAAACCGTTAGATGTTCAATCTATATTAAAATATGCTTGGAGACCAAATTTTACATTTTTTGGAATTTTTTTACTATTTTTTAAGCCACTTTGAAAATGACAAATCCGGGTGAACAGTAAAAACAGTGCAACCAAATTCTGGACCATGTGATCAGCAATTTTCAAAGTGGCTTAATAAATAGTAAAAAAATTCCAAAAAATATAAAATTTGGTCTCCAAGCAGATTTTAATATGGATTGAACATCTAATGGTTTGAATCGAGTATTTGAACTTTAAAATTGCAAAAACTAATTGGTAGCACCAAAGGCCTTGGTCATACCACTTTGATCTTAGCCACTCTCTCTCTCTCTCTCTATATATATATATATATAGAGACTGGCTACCGTGCTAACGTTAGAACTTCGGCCGAAGTTCTAACGGGTCGTTTTTGCAATTTCAAAATCCAAACAACCCATCCGAACCGTTCAACATGTTCTCTATATTGAAATGTGCTTGGAGACCAAATTTTACATTTTTTGGAATTTTTTTGCTATTTATTAAGCCACTTTGAAAGTTTCTGATCCAACGGTGAACAGTAAAAAACAGCCAAATTTTCTGGACCACCGGATCAGAATTTTCAAAGTGGCTTAATAAATAGCAAAAAAATTCCAAAAAATGTAAAATTTGGTCTCCAAGCACATTTCAATATAGAGAACATGTTGAACGGTTCGGATGGGTTGTTTGGATTTTGAAATTGCAAAAAGTGACCCGTTATAACTTCGGCCGAAGTTCTAACGTTATTACATTAGCCAGTCTCTATATATATATATATATATATATATATGGGCTTTTCAATTCTAGGTGTCAATGTGGCCCATGTCATTCGACAAATAATATCAAGATATATAGTACAACTACTATAATATATAAAGCATATATACTGTGAAATGGATATGTACGCATATATACTAGGAAAAAAATGGATATGTTATATGTTACATGCAAGCACATTCAGCATCATCGGCTTTTCGTTGTCATATTCGATTAGAATATAAATTATAAAAAGTCTTTTATTTTATTATAATTTGATCGTTGCTAAAATAAAAGAAAACATATGCGCAGAATAAGACCAGTACTTGTGAACTTAATTACATAGCGGCTTTGGATCGTAGGCCTTCGTTTTTTACGAATAGCTGAGTCGAAAATAAAACTTCTCCTGTGAAGATTAATTAATAAGAACATGGTCTAACCATATATGCATAGGAGGAGGGTTAATAATTGTTTGGCACATGCCTGACTAATCTATTTTACCATCAGCTGATTAATTAATTTAGCGCCAAGAACAACTTATTAAATATTATTTGATTAAATTCTTAACTAATTAGTGTTTTTTTTTGGCGGAATGTAATTCCATCTGTTATTTTATTTTCAATAAATATGTGTATTGAACATAATGATGACATTTTTTTTCAATATGGTAATAAAGCAATAAGTAAATTCTAATTAACATAATTATGGCCATTTTTTATCACCAAACAAATCGTAGTATTACTATGATATTTTTGAATTATTCTACTAGAATAGTCAAAAAGTTAAAAAAAATTATTAGAATAATAATTAATTTTTCTAAGTAAGACGTTGGAAAATTAAATATTCAGGTTAGTTATCAGTTATCACCAATATATATGGGCTCCATTTTCGTGCTGGGCCCAAGGCTAACGGACATATATAGAGAGCTGTACTTAATTTTGGGCTTTTCAAGTTAATCTGTAAAGCATATATAATGTGAAACAGATCTGTTAATTAATATGTTACATGCAAAGCAATCAGGCATCATTCATTTTTTCAATGTCATCTTCGATTAGGACATAATAGTCTTTTATATAATTATAATTTGATTTTGTTGCTAAATTAAAACAAAACACAAGCAGAGTAAGACCAGTTATGAACTAATTAGCGGTTTTGGATCGTAGGCCTTCATCATTTATAACTGAGTGAGGCTATGGTGCTATCCATAGCACGGATGGGGTCCGTGCTACGGCTCAAAATTTGATTTTTCAAAATTCTAACGGTCGATCCAACCGTTCAATATGATAACCATATGAATATGTACTTGCAAACTAAATTTTATATTTTTTCGAATTTGTTTACTATTTTTTTAGATAGGTAGAATTTTGATGGTCCAGAATTTTCAGAAAACACTGATTTTTACTATAGGCTCACTCTTTAATTATAACTACAAATTTTGTTTAATATAGTACATGATATTTGTCCCAACAATTTTTACGGTGCTTTCTGTCGTATTTTTTTAATACGATCACACTCTAAAACTTTAGGTCATGCCTAATTAAAAGAAATTTCTCATCCTCACATTAACTTGATGATTCATTACATTTATTTCTCTCATTTAAAAGAACAATGTGATCATGATGTATAACTTTATCACCCGTTTGCTGCAAAATTAATTCTGATCTTTAAAGTAATATAATGGCAACTAATCCTCTTATTTTTTTTAAGAAGAAGAAGAAAGGTACCAAACATAATGTTGAGTACTAAAAAATAAAAATATTTCAATAAGACACACAGAATTCTACATTGCGAGCACCCCAAACAATCCTAATAAATATTCAGAACTGACAGCACACTATCTCCTTTTAAACTTTTCTACAGCATACTGTATTGCCTCTTAGTTTTTGCACTAAATTTATTTACCGACCAGCTACATATTTGGCTCCATAGAGAAAAGAACAGAAAACCAAAATTAATTACTGCTTAGTAATAGTATCCCCTAATTTTTTTAAGTTATCATTTTAAAAAAAAAAATAGACACAGTTAATGTAAGTTTGGAAAAAAAAAAAAAGGTCCAATCTAATCCGGTGCACGGATAATATTAGTGTGTCACTCTTATGCACCATTGTGGTAACTTTTGGAATACACCGGTTAAATTAACTAAGATCATGACCGAAGAAATCTCATCCTCTCAAAATTGAAAAACTATAAATATGAAAATTTGCTTGAAACCCCACTCGTCTGCTGAGCTTCTGAAAGCAGCAACAGAGATCGTTTAGTACAACATCTCTAAATCGAAAAGCAAGAAGCCTTTGATGATCATAAGATATATTTGCGAAAAAGGTTTAGTGTCTGGTCATACTTAAAAGTCCCTATTTTTCACTTTTAGGATGACAAATTAATGAAGACATGCTATTAAATATTTTGTTGCCCCAAACCCTGCTCTGATAATAAGGTATATTTTATTTTACTTTTAGATAACTAATATTGTCATTAATGTACAGTCGATAATTCTCCCCCAAACGCCCCTCCGATCCAACACATTCATATTACTTTGATTTCAGCATAATTTGTTCTCTAGCCGGTTTTTCATTGAGTCTCTTGTTCCTATAATAGGTTACAATCGATCGCTCATATATCCAGTTCTTCACCAAACAGATGAAGCAAACAAGAAATAAGACCATATCCAATCACCACCCAGGTCGGTAGGGAATGGTCGAGTTATCGATTGGATCAAGAATTAATTGCTATCTACAATATCAATTTAAAAAATGGAGAGAGAAACAAAAGGTGGCCCAAAATTGGTTGAAGTTCAAATCAAGCCTTTCAAGAAACACCGTGGCCCAAAAGTAATTAAAGGCCGAGCCTACTTCTAAATAAAATGGAGAACCATGTTGCCCTGCCCAAAGCAAATCCAGTCCCGTACAGAAACAGAAAAGAAAAGATAAAAAGTGGACTCATTATATCCCCTACACGCATTGACTTTTATATCCCCTACAATTAAATTTAACAAATCCATCATGGATCTTTGTTTTATGTTTCCGAATTTAATACCGACATGGAAATTGAAAGTGCTTGCAATCAAATGTTCTATAGATATTTTAATACTCCTAGCACATTGTTTGGATGAGAGTAGAAGAAGGTAGAGAAAAAGAGAGAAAGAAAGATGAATAAAAAATCTCATGATTAATTTTATTTGGTTCGATATTTAATAGAAGATTAAGATTAATGGAGATTACTGTTTTAACTTACTTTAACTTTTCAAGTCTTTTATTTTATCAATTCCCAAATTAAAGTATAGCAAAGGTAAACAAGACGATAAATAATATAGTAACATTCTTTCCCCGAAATTTTGATTTATACCATAATAAAAAATAAAAAAAAAACACCCCTGTTTACCATTTGGTGGGAATTCAAATTTTACCTAGGCCGCCAAACCATTTGGCGGTCCCAAAGATTGAGGGCCGCCAATTAGCCCTGCGGCCGCAACCTAAGGGCCTCCAAATGAAATAACAGCTTCATTTTTTTTTAGCACAGAGAACGATGATCGTTTAAATTGAAATTAGCGGCCCCATTAGTTTTTGTTTTTTAGCGGCACAGAGAACAAGTGGGTCCCATCAGAAAAATAGTTTTTGTTCTCATATGTAAAAAAGAAAAAGAAAAATTAGGGCAGCTAATCTATTAGAAGGCTCCTAGACTGGATTAAATCCAAAGTCATTCATACGTACGATTAATTTTTATATTATTGTTGTCATTTACGGTAGGCCGCTAATCAAGATCCCCCGGTTTATGGTAGGCCTACATTGAATAACATTTAGGCCGTAAAATTGAAAGTATTATTTGAGTTAGGACAATAAATGATATTATTAGGATTTCATCTCTATGGAGAACATATCTGCCCATTATTTTTGTTCATCGTAAATTGAAATGAAATTCTCAATAATTTACTCTCTTGGTAATTCAAAAAAAGAAAATTTCATAATTGTATTTATTTTTTAATCTTATAATCTTATATATATTTTTTTAATCTTCAAAATGGAGTGTAAGGGAGATAAAAAAGATGATGAAAAATATAGTAATATTTCTCGATTTCCATTCGAATTTTTCTGCTCCATTGTACGCCTAGGAGAATGTTTTTTTTTTTTTTTGCTATTAATTTCCTTTCTTTTTGCATTAAAAAAATGTTAGGTCTCAAGGATGTTCTCGAGATCAAAATTTATTTCAATTCTGGGACACAGTCTGAAATGATTTTGAGATTTTTATTGTTCGATTTTATTTCTTAGATAAAATGAAAGTAGGGATTAGACAGGATGAGATAAAACAATTTGGTCTGATATATTTGTCATGAAACCTTTTATGTTATTTTAATTAACTTGAAGAGTTTTATGGGAAATATCCAAGCTGTTCAGATTTAGATGACAAATATATATTCATATTCATGATTTATTGGAAATTTTTCAAATAGCAATTTTTTTATGGATATATGGACTCAATTTAATTTTCCAAATTATAAGAAATATCATCTTTTTATACTAAATAACTCTGAACCCTATGTTTATCCATTATACTTGTGTATCTTATTTTATAATAATACCGTTGCAATTTTTAACTTATAATTTTTTTAGTATAAATGATAACTTTTATCCGCACACTTCGAACGGTGTTTGGGAAATTTTTGATTGGTAGTAATTAATAAAAAAGAAGAGAGAAACAATAAGAGTGCAGTAATATTTATATTGGTATAGTACAAATGCAACCATTTATAAAAAAAATTATATTGATAGCAAATTATTTAATAACAGTGACAATCACTACTAGAATTTTAGTTTCTTACATGGATAAAATTTCGGTTGTTGCATGGGCTTACTCATGCAACAAGCCCGAAAAAGACTTGTTGCATGGGTTATCCATGTAACAACTACCCATGGTACAAGCCTCGATGCAAATACTCAATTTCAGACTTGTTGCATGGGTTATCCATGTAATAACTTTTCCAAATCTTATTGCATGGGCTTTCTCATGGAACAAGTACCCATGCAACAAGTCTGAGAATTGGCGCCTGCAGGAAGTATTTGCAAGGATATATAGCGTGGGCCCCATCTGAGTATTTGCAAGGATGAAGAGCGTGGGCCCCACCCTAGTATTTGCAAGGATAGACAACTGAGTATTTGCAAGGATAGAGAGCGTGGGTCCCACACGGGTTATTGCAAGGCAATTGAAGGGAGTAATTGCATGGATAGAGAAGGTGGGGCCCCCTGTTTATTTGCATGGGTAATGAAGGTGGGCCCCACCAGGTTATTTGCATGGATAATGCTGGTGGGCCCCACCAGATTATTTGCAAGGATATCGTTTGGACCTTTTTCATGAAATGTATTACCCCATATTTGTAATGATATTCCGATGAAAATAATTGACGTTCCAGCAAAATATAATCCTACCCAATTTCTATGATTCTCCCGGTACCAATTTAGTACCCGTACCAATTTGGTACCAACCCAGTGACAACCAAGAAATCTTTAACATTTCCCATTGAAACATAATAAGAACAACACAATAAAACATAGAGAGTAACATTTTAATTATCATTAATTAACATAATAAATTAATACATGCATTGTAACAATTAGACCAAAAAGAAGATGCACTACTAGAATTTTGGTTTCTTACATGAATTATAAATAACTTGTTTCTATACCCAAAATATACGCACGATTCATCACCAAAAATTTATAAAAATAGGCTACTTTTTTTAGCTGCAAAATATTTTTTTTCTGTGATAAAGATTGACAAAATCCCACACTAGCTGGTTGTTCTGGTTTTTCTTCCCCAAATCATTGGTTCATTGCGGCTTGACACGTTGCCACCTCTTGTCCAGATTGCGCATTGAGGAGTGCTTGGAAAGTGCCTCTTATTTGCTTGCTGTGATAAAGAGTAACATTTTCAATATACTGTTGTAATTCATATTGCTTGCTGTGATATACAAAATATATTCAATTTGAAAGGAGAGATCAAATATATACAGGAAAGGCTCTGTCCAGGAATTTATAACATTTAGCATGGGTAGTCGCATGCAATTAATATTTCTCGACAATCTAGATTAATTGCATGGATAGTGTAGGACTTCTTACATGGACCTTTGGAATAAAATAACAAAAAACGAATCATCAAAACTTGTTACATGGATAAGCCCATGGAACAGTTTCGTCTCAATTATGTAGACTTATTCCATGGATAGCGTAGGACTTCTTACATGGACCTTTAGAATAAAATAATAAACAAAGAATCATCAAAACTTGTTACATGGATAAGCCCATGCAACTGTTGGGTCTCAGTTCTGCAGACTTGTTACATGGATATTTCTTTTAGTTTTTGCATGGACCTTCATTAAAATATACTATCAGGCGTCGCTGGCGGGTCATGGGTCGTCAAATATTAGTTGCATGGGTCGGTAAGAGACAATTGCATGGATAAACATCAAATCTTTTGCATGCGTTACTTTTTGCATGGGACACCCATGCAACAGATATTGTTGTGTCAGAAATGCCAATTCTTTTGCATGGGACATTCACATCCGTGTAACAACTAAGTTTTATCCATGCAAGAAACCAAAATTGTAGTAGTGAATTAAAATAACACTTACTAGCATTTTTTTTCAAAAAAAATATAACCTTCGCATGTCACTAATTTTATTGAGTTCATTAAACTAATATTCATACATAAAAATTAGTTGATAGATTTCCAATCCAGCACAATCACACACTCCTTATACATCCACATAATAACCCTCTTCCAACCAACCCATATACACGTAAACGTAAACGACAATTAATAAATCGACATAATAAATACGTTAACAATGTCTTAGATAATATTAAAATTAAAAAAATTTATAGATGAATCATTAGTTCTCAAAAATTAAAGTGTTACTGTAAATCACATAAAACAAATATATAATTTTTTTTAATTTTAAAATATTTCATTTATAAATTAAATGAAAAAAATTGAACGAGTACATTTTCAAATGAAATATTTTAAAATTAAAAAAATTATATATTTGTTTTATGTGATTTACAGTAACACTTTAATTTTTAACTTTCAAATGAACATGAATAACTAGATAACATTACAAAAAACTGTGGTCAATACTGACAAATAAGATCATTGCAAAAAAATCATAAATCCAATTCCAAAAGAATAAACACACAAAATATGTATAATCTTAACCCAAAACAAAGATACATGTATCAAGAGAATTATGCTTAACAAAAAAAATTAAAACCAGTAATTAATATATACACTGTTGATTTTTTTTCATTTTGTCCAATTTTCTGGCTTAAAACATCTCCACACCAGAAATCAGATAATTCACAAAATTGGAAATTCATCTCTTCTTGAAAAATACATGTCACAAAGAAACTGCTCCACTATTTCTGCCCCAGGTAGTTGGCCACAACAATCCCCGTGACCACAAACGAGGCTTAACATTTCTCCTCTAAATCGTTTAATGACCTATCTTGCTTGTGGAGAAAATTAGATATTAAATCGCAATGATACTTAAAGAATTTTTTTTCATGTTATATTTGATCTGTTTTTGTTGTTTCTTTTATTGCTATTTATTATTTGGATCTCCGTTTTTTTTTCATTTGTGTCTTTTATTTTCATTTAAATATATTTTTCTTAATTTTGTGTGAATGTCAAACAAAAAGGTCTCTTCATATATATTCTATTCAATCTTATAATATGTCTCCGTTGTAACGCACGGGCACGATAATAGTATTTTATTATTTATCTTAAATTCTATTTGTTCAGTTTGTATGTGTTATTGTTAACTTCAAATGCTTTTGTTTTGGTACGTCAGAAGTTTATCAACCACCATCGAACTTTAATTTAAATATTTCATTGCTTAATATTAATACTTTATTATTTATTTTGTGTGTTTTATTGTTAAAAATAAATTCGTCAGCTAGACCGCCAGTGATCCATCAGTCGTCAGAGGTACGCTGTAAGTAGAGGGTTAGTTTTTCAAATTGTTGACAAGTCAAAAAATATTATTTAATCAGTCAAAATATTGACCGGTCAAAAAAATAGAATTATATCCATAGAGATAAGAATAGCCTTACTTTTTCCAATTCTATAAAATGAGTGCGGCCAACATAAAGAAAGACAAACATTACTTTTTCACACTGCGTGTTGAAAGAAATATGAAGGTTTAGTTTTCAGATTTTATAAAATATATTTTTTAAGACAGTTTGGAGAGTTTTTAAATAAAAAGATGGAGGTCTAGCTAGTTTATTAATTTATATTTATTGTCAATAAAAAATATTTCAATCCTAATTATGAACCCTCCTCTTTAAATTAAAGAGTGTTGCATTTTTCTACTAGATAAAATTAAAAACTAGTTCTTAATTTTATTTTCTAATAAATATTTTTTTCGGAAATAAAATCTGAAAAAAATTAAAAATTTGAATACTTCAAATGCATACGTTCTGTCTGTCCAATTAACAGGATCACAAATTAAGGAGGGTTCCGACATGTACCGCGGTTCCATTTTATACATTCCAGGTAATAAAAATCATGTGATAGAAATGGACGGATAAAAATTAAACCCAAAAAGGCTGAAGAAGTTAATAGATGCGCGCATGTCTGCATGTCGTAATTTAAAAAAAAATTAATTAAAAATTTGAAATAGTATACAAATTACGGTACAAAATATATACCAAGTGACCAAAACGTATTTTACATGTCCATCCTGCATTTCTCTTAAACAAGATAACACTAATAGCTTTAATTAGGTCAAAATGTAGGTATTAGGTGAGAACTAGGATACATTGCGCTTAATTAGGATATATTGTCGTTTAATATTAGAAATAGTGTGGCCGATCTTCTAATTAAATATTTGGGCTTAATTACATAGTTTTTTCTTAAAAGGTTATGATGTCGACGTCGTTTAATTGCAATGTGAAAATAAGACTGATTGACTTAGGAAGTCTGAATCCTAAAGATACGATGCCCTTATTTCAAGATTTTAGAAATATAATATTGTTGTTGTTTTTCGCAGTAAGTAAATAATTACCATTTTTCTTCTCTACCTGTGCTCATAGCTAATCTCTACCTGTGCAATTATTATCTTTTCTTTTCTTCTCTGTACGGAGCTGGAATGACTTGGCGTAACATGGTTTTCCATTTTATTTACAAGTGGGTTTGGGCTTTAATAGTAGATTTTGGGCCACATTTTTTCTTGAAATACTTGACTTGTTGGATTTGAACTTCAACCAATTTTGGGCCACCTTTCCCTTCTCTGTCCCTTTCTTAAATTCATATATAGGTAACAATTTTTTTTCAGTAAAGGTTGGATGTCAAGTCATTCCAAAAGCTAGTTCTTATTACACGTAACAATTAATTCATGATCCAATGATTCTCGATTTATCTCCATCAACCAGGGAGATGGTTGGATATATAATCCGATTTCGTATTGAATTGGAATTCTATCATACATCTCAAAATTATGTTCCGTAGTTTATTTCTTGTTTACTGGATGATCTGTTTGGTGAAGAACAGGGTATGAGTGATCGATTGTACCAAATTTAGGAACAAGACACTCAATGGAAATAACTGCTAGAAAATATGTTTTCACAATAGCTACAGATATACTTAGTATCTAGATTTAAGTAGCAAAATAATATAAACAAGAGCTGAACAGTTCTGCTCAAGAGTTGGGTTTTCAAGAATTTTTTCACAATTAATTTTTTTTTCATTTTGACAGGAAGAGGTTTCTTTGGCCATCGATCTTAGTTAATTTAACTAGTATATTCCAATAAAAATTTAACAACAGAGCCTAGTTGATAGTTAAGATGGGAGGCAAACAACATAGAAGCATGTGTTAGATTATCTTCCTTTTGGTAGATGAAAACTCTGGAGATTAGAATAAGGAATTGAGTACGTTAAACTTCTAAGCGAAGTAACAGAAGTACAAAACAGTGCAGACATAACAAAGCAGGTTCTAAATATGGAAGAAAATTAAGAATAGCACCACAACAAGGTACTTGAAGAGAATGTCTGATAGTGAACACGGAAGCTTTTTTGGTATTTTTAAGAAGCAAAATTATTACAACTAAGATGCTGAGATGTAAGTAAATGCACTATTTCCGACTAATCAGGTACTTTTCATATTAATTAATGAGGAGAAATCAGGTGTCATTTTAAATTTGAAGAGAAATCAGGGGCTTGTCAGTACAGTTTTCTCTGTTCTCATATTTACCTTTGTGTTTTTCTTTCAACTTAATTAACTAAAGAATACAATATCTGGCTGATCTTAATGGATACATTCTAAAAAAAAATTAATTAACCAGTAGGCATTTCGGTCTGGTTTGAGAACCTAGCTCTGAACAGAAAAGAAAAAAAAATGTAAAGAACTTAATTCATAGTACTCGACCATCCCCCAGGTGAGAATGTTCATCATCTGTTCATTCATAACAACGTCTCATTTTGAATTCCATATTCACATGAGTCCGAGTCAACTTGAGCAAGTCGGATCTGTCTCTAACAGAGTGAAACCGAATTAATACCTAAGTACCACTTTCAAATTTATTAATTTGTATCCCGATAGCATCACTATGAGTTGTCATAACATTGGATGTGTCATGACCAAATCAAAGGAATCAGGACTAGTCTTTTTAATCATAGACTACAATGTTCTCCATTCATAGAGACGAAATCCTTATACATAATTAATTGTTTCAATATTACGGCCTAACATATTATGCAATCTTAAAAAGAATCTCAATCTTAGAATATAAATGAGATGGAGATGATCATGATTACAGTAGTTGAACGATTTATTTGGAAATTAACTCTTGTGACAATGTATGAAAAAAAGAATTTACTGGAGGAAAAGAGATATTGTACTTGTTACTAATTGTATGAGCTAGGAAGAGGGAGGCAGAAGTGTATATGTAAAATGAAAACTCTAGCTCCCTAAGGAACCGTAGTGCTGCTGCAACTCTATGAATAATCCAAAAAAAAAAACAGTTGCGAATGCTAGTTTGAGCACCAAGCTCTGAAAAGAAAATAAAAGAACTTTGTCCGTAGTACTCGATCATCACTGAGAATGCTCATCATCTGTTCATTCTTGATAATGGCTCATTTTGAATTCCATATTCACACGAGTCCGCGACATTTTAATAACCCGCTACATACGTTCATAACTGATCTGATTCTGCATATGTACTTTTGGTTTAATTTAGCAACAATCTAATTATTATTAAATAAAAGACTATTATGTTCTAATCGAATATGACATTGAATAGCCAATGGTGTTTGATTGTTTGCATGTAACATATTAATACATCCATTCATCATTATATATGATTTACATGTCATGGTTCTACGATATATCTTGATTACCAACTGACTGACACGGGCCACAGAGACACCTTGAACATGTAAAGCCCAAAATTAAATTCAGCGGTCTAGGCCCGTCAGCCTTGGGCCATACCACACACATATTGGCGATAACTTATAACCAACCAGAATAACTAATTTTTCAATGTCTTCATGAAAAAAAATTAACTTTCCAATCTTAATGAACAAAAGCTTTTGTAAAAATCAGGTCCGTTCAGCACAATATTAATTAAGAAAAGAAACATCATTCTGAGAAAGTTTAACCAACCAAGTATGTAACAAAAATATTCCGTACAAATAAAAGAGCATTAAGATTAAAATGCTTCATGAGAAATAAAAGAACACTCATTATTCTAGTACAAATAAAACATGTGGATAGAGAATGGAAATGGAAACGTACAGACCTACATTAATGCCAGGCAGAAGATGAACATGAAACACACAACATATGGTATCATTACAGACCTCATCTTATTATCATGTGATCCTAAAAGGCTTTCTCCCGTCATCAAAATAACAAACACGGTAGGAGACCCTATAACCAGAGTGATAACAAGGAGGAGGATGGCGATAGGGTAGCAAACTGGAGCAAGCGTCACATACATTCCCAATCCAAATGCCACAACCATACTACTCGCTGCATACAGAAATGTGGTTAGTGCAAACTTGATGTCGACCAGACGTGGATTGTTCATAGTACTCACAAGAATTGCAAATAAGCTTAAGAATCCTTGTATAAATGCCATGGCATTTGCTAGAATAAATGCTCGGAACATATATCTCCTCCCTAGAACTGGTGTACCGTTGTCTTGATTATAACCTCCGGGGATTGTGAAAGCGGCAGCAAATGCTACAGTTGTGATAAGTACGGAGCCCAGTCCGATGACTTGAGTTTTCTCCCATTTATTTTCCAATGATGAATCCATTACCTCGTCAAACCACCTTTGAGTAAATTTATCACCTTCTCTCTTAATGTAATCGCTAATATCGTCATCATCAATATCCTGCAAAAGCAACAGATATCAAGTTGTTTTTTTTAACAAATAACACTTACGTAACTAACAAATATCAAGTTCTAACATCTATAAAAATTACAAATGGGCAAAGATAAATATTTGTGTTATTGGGTCATTCTCCAATACACCGAAAAACATTCAATAATTTTAATCTCCAGAATCAGTAAAGAAAATAGCGAAGAATTAACACCTCCAGCTCTCAATTATCACAATTAAATTTAATAGATTTGGTACCAGTAAAGCTAAATGTTGAATATTATTTTTTTATTTTGGCCTTTATTAATCGAGCAGTCGAGATCAATTCGAATATTTTTTACTAAAAAATGGTGTACTAGAGTAAAATTCATATTTGTGTTGTTTATCCAAAAATAAAATGGTGTACTGGAGAAGAATAGGATGTTTATCCAAAAATTCATATTTGTGTTGTTTATCCAAAAATTCATAATTGACGCTATAATTCATGCACGCATCTCGAGAAAGACCAACAGTTGAGATCGGATCACAGTATCCTGTGATTCCCCGAGAATCACAGCAGATTTATTTTCCGATAAGAGAGCCGGGAGTGCTGGGGATTACCTTTATCTTCCCCCTTTTCTCGAGATTCACAAAAAATAATTATAATATTAAAATCCATTTCAAAAGTTTGACATGACAGTAAAGAGTGGAAAAGAAATTAACCACCACCTAAGTTCCCCTAAACCTAAAATTTAGAAGACTTCAAAAATCCAAAATGTATGCATTATTTCATCCTAAATGTATATAAGGGAAATCAGCATGTTTGCATTATTTTTGTTAATCTGTTTCCCTTGATTCACATTGGTTGAGTCACAACAGCTATTGATGGCTTAAACTGGAGCTTGCTAATATTATTGATTGGAAACTTGGCCAAGAAATATACTTCTGATGAAACATGCGGTGCCATGCATGAATCATGTTAAGATGCTTATTTAGCGCATAACTCATATCCTTACCAATCAGTAAAAATCACTTAATCAGATGGTTATTGTTCAGAGGTTGTGCCTTCTCCTACTTGGACAAGGATGGCAATGGCTTCTTTGAGCCCGAGGAGTAGAAGTCTGTGCTGGCCCAGGACGGTACAGAAGGTGATACCAGGGATGCCTTTGAATGATATTGCTCTTGCTATCAAGTTTTTGTAATATACAAAACTCTAGGGGGTCTAGTGCATAAATGTGATTCACATGCTTTTCAAACTTTGTTATAAAATGTGAGAAGTGAGGTTGAGTTTTTTTTTTGGGTACCGGCTTCTTAAAACGGTTTTAGTCACTGAAATGCTACATTTCCATAAACCGGTAATACATAGAAATTCATTAAAGATTTGATATTTAACTGTGATATATTTCTAAGTTGAAAAGCTAGATATATGAATATATAAAAAACAAAAAATCTTGCCAGCTTGTGGGTGAATATAATAAAAGAATATTTTATCATTAATTTTGTTTTGTTTGGTCGTTGGTTAAATAAGCTCATCCGAAAACATGTCTTGCGTCGAATATATATTTTTCTAAAAACCCAATAGATTTGAAGTCCACGTGCGATTTGTGGAGACATCAAACAGATTAATTACTTTGATGCACGATACAACATTAATGATTTAAGAGCTATCATGAGTGCAATAAATTAGGCCAAAATTTTTGTAGTTACCACTCAATGTATCAAAATTAAATAATTATCTTCAAAAATAAAAAAAAACTACCACACTACCACCTACGCTAGCTGAGTCTGCGCACTAATACGAGCATGTGCGCCAGCTGGGAAAGAGCACCACATCCGTACGCGGACTGCAAAAGAACATCAAGTGGTGCTCAGACTAGGGAAGAGCACGAGATCTTTTTTTTCAACAACTTTTGTTTTAATAGATTTTGTTTTGAGCACCACTTAGTGCTCTTTTTCAGTTTGAGCACCACTTGGTGCTCTTCCGCAGTCCGCGCACAGATGTGGTGCACTTTCCATGTTGGCAGGGGCGGACCCTGAGTATTTCAGGGAGGGGGGAGGCAGCTGCCTCTCCTGGATTTTGAGTTTTAGTGGAGATTTATCGATTCCGACCAACTTTGCCCCTCCTTGAATTTTTTTTGCCCCCCTCTGGACGTTTAATTTGTAATTTGAGTTAAATTTAGGGTTAAAATTGAAATAAATCTATTGAATTTTGATTGGTAATTAGAATTATAAGTCAGAGCATCAGAAATTACAAGTCAAAGCATTGGAAAGTATAAGTTAAAGCATTTTTTTTTGTCAAGTACCCAATTGGTTAATGAATTTAAACCCGATTCGATATTTTTTTGCCCCCCCTGACGAAAATTTTGGATCCACCCCTGCATGTTGGTGCACGGGTCTGTATTGATGCGCAGACCCAGCTAGCGTGGGTGGCAAGTTTTGAATTGTGAAAGTATGAGTGGTGTTTAATTAATTTTGAATTATTAGGGTGGTAACCAAAAAATTTCGTAAATTAGAATGATATTTACTTTATTACAATTTCGTTTATGAGAAGACAAAATCTAGCTGGGTTTGTAATTTAAGAGATTCATGTATACCCCTAAAAAACCATGAATATATATACGTATAACTCCCTCTAAAATTCATCATATTATACTTACCCTTCTAAACTAAATAAAAAAACTCACATATTTACTCAATTTATTAACTTTTCTATTAAAATCCATTTACCCTTTATTAAAAATAAAAAAAATATGTAGTAAGTGAAATATATAGTGTTTTAATTAGTTGGTTTTGAGAGCAACAATTTATTTTCTTACTTTTGACGCATATACAAACATATGTCAAAATATCACTGTGTATGCATCAGAGATAGAAAAATAAATCATTTGTTCTCACAAAAAATAAAATTAAGCAAGCATTTTTTTTTCCTCTTCACAATTTATTGAATATATAAACTAGAAAATCTCATAATTTTGTGATATGAAATTGAAAGAGTGGGTGTAATACGTTACGCAGCTCGGGGCCGTTCGATAGTTTTAAATTCATGTTACGTAAATTTTCAAAAAATCTTCATCAAAACCCATGCATCCGTATGCCATACAGCACGCGTGGTGCGCAGCAAACGATGTGAACTTCTCAGTCTTTATGGAAGAAACCAAGCATTCACATGGTGGGAATCATTCTACAGTAGAATTTCTACTGCCTACTCGAGGCAGGTCCGATTCCGAGGTGCATTCATTTGTATAATAATGAACTCAGTGGATCACTTGATATAATCTATTTTATAATTCATCGAGCACTGCCAACTGCTCATTTGTATGTAATTAATTAGTGAAACCAATGGCAGATCTCGAGACTCGAGGTCTACTTAATTCATTAGGTTAATTCAGTTTGATTCAGTCGATCGATCGAGTTCATATGGCACATCTGCAGCCAGCTGCTCATGTGTACTAGACAAAAATAGAAAATGACTAAAGAGTTGTTGGATGGGGAAAATAATCTTCCCCTTTTACTCAATAAGCTACTTAATAAGGAGTAGAACTAAGGTATTCTTAAGCTCATCAAGCCTCTTTGTGAGCTTAACTTAAAAACATATTGGATTGACTTCAAATGACACCCAAACCGATGAAACCGTTCTAGTTCATGAGTGATGCATTTATATGTCAAATTTATAATTTTTCAATCTAGTTTAGTATAAAGTCAATTGGTAAAAAAATAATGAAAAATGAACTCATTAAAATTAATTTATACATCATTTTTTTTTTACCTCTTGACTTCATACTAAATTAATTCAAAAATTTAAAAATTTGACATGTAAACGCATCACTCATGAAGTAGATCGGTTTCAGCGGTTTGGATGCGTCGTTTGAAGTCAATCCGATAAGTTTTTTGAGTTAAGCTCATAAAGAGACTTGGTGAGCTTAAGAACACCTTAGTTCTACTCCTTAATAAGTTTAATTTGAAAAATGAGCAGACAAGAATCATTGATATTGTCACTATATAGGCCCCATAAATGTGCTGCTCTATTTGAATTTTTTTTAAAAACACTCCAGATATGTAACAAGCATGATGCTTTCAGAATACAAATATGTTGTTATTGTTTTGGAAAAATAGGAACTTACTTTTCATCATCCAACTGTTCAAATTATGTTTGTGCGAATCTTGACAAAAATCAACGGTTGGAAGAGGAAAAACATATTCCTATTTTCTCAATACTAAATGTGGTTCTTTCGTCACTGCCGTCATATTTCATGATGGTTCTGAGGTTACCGAAATGGGTGATTAAGCAAATTGACAAAATCAAAAGAAGATTCCTATAGCACGGTGTGAGCCAAGAGCAAAAAAAGATGAGTATGGAAAAATGGGAAATGGTAAATTGAGAACATTACTTCATAAAATAATAACACAACAAATTAAAAAAATGAGAAGAGTTCAAATATCGCCACTAGGAGCAAATTCTTATAGTAAATTGTCGACAATTTAGTCTCGGGAATACTGAAATATGCAAATTTTAAGATATATAAAATTTTATGAAACACATTTTTTTGGACCCATTGATAAATTTAATACCAAGCAAGCAATTTCCTATGTATCTTTTTTTTTTTTATTAAAGTGAGGTAAAAACCTAATCAGTTTCCATTAATACTAGAATAATTTATCAATATCAAATGCAAAATTAATAACTATCAATGACAAACACACAAATGTGTCAAGCGTCATAATATATGCTAACTCACAATAATATACAAAAATGTAAAATTGCAAATACTTTATCTCAGCACCAAATCAAGAATAGTAAGTAAAACGGGTATCAAAATATTTGTAATTGTTAATTTAGATTCTCTGAAAGTAAACAGAAAATATATATTAATAAAATGGATGTAAAAGTTGGACGCAAACAAACAAAAAAATATCAATACAACGATCAAACATGACTAATGTCAGACTAATTTCGCTCAAGAATTAATTCAATTTGCCACTATTTGCGAGAGTAAAATTGCTTAACAGTGTTGGTATTGTCAAAGATATTTTTGTCGGTAAAAGTGATATCCTTAGGAATAACAAATTATATCGACTTACCCTCGACAATAGTCATATTTTACCCTCGAATAGTGGAAAATTCTTGTAGCTTCGACAAAATTAACTTTTTGGAAATAAACCCAATTCAATCTCAAAATTTACATGGAAAGATAGATAAATGTACAATAGGAGAACTATATTAGAGGAGAGATGTCGGTGGATAATTTGTTGTCACTGAAAGAAATGATGGCCCAAAAAATGAGAGAAAACAAAGAGAAAAAAGAGTATAATAAAGAAGAGAGAAAACAAAGAGAAAGAATGAATTGAAAGAAACCATGCACCTGATTTGGAATTAGAGTATCCTCAAAGTACTATAGAAATATAAAATATAAAAGCAGATGATGCTAAAGTCTAACTGATTCCATTGTCTTTAAAAAAAAATCAGAACCATCATTTGATCTAGTGGCAAAGACACATGTTATCTGATGTGGGAAGTTATAGGTTTGAAACTCGAATAGGATAATTCTTTAGTTGTAATAACAAGGTATGAAATTTGAAGACTTGACTTCCATCTTTTTTTCTTTCGAAAAAAAAAAATTAATTTTGTTTTTGGTTTTTGCTGATATAAGAATATTTTCCGAGCATATCGATAATTTGAATGCTAGCTTCTCGTACAAACTTCTTTTGTTAAAACAGACCGAGAAAGTAGGAAATGGACGGTATAATAAAATCAAGGAAATTTAAGAAGAAAACTTATATACGATGTACATATTTGCTTATAAATGATAAAAGTAGTGCTGATATGCAATTCGATTATGTGTGTATATGTAGAAAAACGAATGCAAATTTGATTACACAAGCTTTGCTCATGTTTTCCAGAAGTTACTTCCTAATTCATTATGTGTGTATATTTTAATTTCAAAAGACCCCAAACTAAGTTTTTGACAATTTCATGTTAGAAAAATGTGCAACATAGAATAAGGGAGTGTGCAGATTCTTGCTTAAGTATAATACTTTAATCAAGAGACTAATCATTGATACATGTTGGTCCAACAGACATAAGCCCCTACAGCTACAGATACAGAGTATTAATAAAGAAAAAGAATAAAGAGGCTCCGATACCCGAGAGAATAAAGAGGGTCCGATATAGTGTATTGATTAAACCCGCCCGGGTCAATCCGGACCGGGCAAACCCGTGACCCGAACCCGGACCGGACTGTCCAAACGGGTGGGCCGGGTTAACCAAGGGACGGATCCGGTTTTTTGGACCCAACCCGTCTAGACCCGACCCGTTTGAACCCGTGGACCGAACCCGGACCGGACCGTCCGAACCCGTGCCAAACCCGTGCCTAAACCCCCGGACCTGGACCCTAACCGCCCGAACCCGCCCGAACCCGCCCGAACCCGGACCCGAACCCGAACCCGAACCGTGCACCAGCCACCAGTCCACCACGCATGGACATGGTCCAACGAACCGCGCAATAGGCAAAAAAAATTTTGAGGCAACCAAGATTCGAACCCTTGACCTATTGGATAAGCAACATATCACTTACCACTACACCATCTCACATTTGTTGTCTAAATCTACTAATTTTTATATTTAAGTTATACTTGAGTTGATTTTTAATATTTAATTTATATAATACAAGTGTTAACATAATTAAAATAAATACATTTGTTGTCTAAATATGAATTAACATATATACATATTATTTGACATCTTAATTAAAATTAACATATTCATATGTTAATTGATATGTTAATTTTATAAACTTTAATTTGAATTAACATATGTATCTTCTTAATTAAAAATATTTTATACTATATTCCTGTCCATCTGATCATGATCATGCGGTCTATATATTTTGCTTTAGAAAGATAACCCAATTGCATCATTTTTTACTCATAAACAAAAAGCCAGAGCTTTAATATGTGATTATCTTTTGATTAATTTGTTATTAATATGTGATTATCTTGTGATTATCTTTTGATTAATTTGTTATTAATATGTGATTATCTTTTGATTAATTTGTTATTAATATGTGATTTGTGTGATCTAATTGGCTTCATGAAGATATATATTTACAAGATTTATGTAATTTTCTATTAATTGTTATTAAGATATAACACAATTAAAGCACTGATAGGGAAAATAAATTCCATGTTTTTTTTATAAAATTATTCATATCTTTCAAAATATAAAAAATTATTAATTGCAGTTTCTAATTTTCTATGAAGAAAATATATATGTCGCTTCCATTATGATATTGATCATAAATATGCTAATTAATTATTGTATACTAGCAAAATATTGCTTTAAAAAAATAATGCAAGAACATATCTTATAGCCTTTTCTCTTTTGTTAATGTCTAGGATGGATTGTCAAACAGTTTATTTTTTTAACTATTATCATAACATAGGATTTTTTATGTTCCTCATTCTTATATCTTTGTTTAATAAAAAAACTATGAAAAGACAATAAATTTTCCATTATGTATATACTGTTAATTAAGCACCATTCCATATAATTAATGTATTATAAAATTGAATCCTCAATAAAAGACAACAGTGTTTGATATGCAGTTTACAGCAAATACACATCTAATATGAAAACTTATGAAACACTAAATTAATTAATCTCAAAAAGGAAACATTTACTCATAAATATTATAGACTTCATAACTTTTCCAAACCCATTACAATATCACCTTTCTTTTTTCATAATTAATTAATTAAGCAACTTAATTACTTAATTAAAAAAACCCTTACAACCAGAACCAAACATTAATTGACGACACATATATAAAAATCAAAATTATTAAATTTGACCATTACTTGAAACCATCATCCACAACATAACAGCTCTCTCTTCTTTCAATAATTTTAGTATTTAATGATTGTTGTTTAGTATTTAATGATTTTTATTTTAGTATTTAATGATTGTTGTTTAGTATTTAAATTAACTTTTGTTTTTAAATCTATTGTTTTAAAATAATTCGGTTTTAAAGATAAAAAATAATTTGGTTTTAAAATAATTCGGTTTTAGAATAATTCGGTTTTAAAATAATTCGGTTTTAGAATAATTCGGTTTTAACATAATTCGGTTTTAACATAATTCGGTTTTGTTATAACAAAAATTATTGAGTTCAAATAAAAAAAAAAGAAAAAAAAAACAGAAAAAAAAAACAGAAACAAAAACCAGAAACAAAACAGAAAAAAAACAGCAAAAAAAAAAAAAAAAACCGACCCGGACCGGACCGTCCCAACCCGCCGGGTTTAGGCCGGGTTTGGGTTGGCCGAACCAAACCCAACCCGCCATACCCGACCCGAGCCAACCCGCCGACCCGAGCTAACCCGTGCCCGGGTCAACCCGTGGACCGGGCGGGTTTGGACCGGACCGACCCGACCCGGACCGTTTTCAAAACACTAGTCCGATATGCATTATTTCTCTGGACAAACAATGTTTTTAACTTTTCTGTGCTAGGTACTCTTCCAGACCTATGTTGTATGGGTACAGGTATCGTATCGGATACGATACAGATACGGCGATACGGTAATTTTCAAAAATCTTAGATATGATACGTCTATTAAATATATTATTTTTTATTATTTTAATTATATTAATAATTCAACACTAAAATTATATAAATTAAATATAAAAAATTCTGCAGTTATAACAATAAATATACATTAAATATAAAAAATTCTGCAGTTATAACAATAAATATACATTAAATAACGAAATTATATATTAAATATAATTGTTACTCAATTCTAACATCAAAGGGGAGTTGTTACAGTGGTATATGGGTAGTTTGCTACACGTATTGGCCCCAGCTCGATTCCTGCAGAGCGCAAAAAGAATGATTTTTGCCTTTGGTCTATACGCGGTGCACAAATATGTGATCTGGCATGGGTGCATGCGCGGTGCACGGACGCGTCAGACGCAAAAAAAAATGATTTTTGTCTTTGGTCAATACGCAGTGCACAAATCTGATC
>SWLB01000138.1:0-65604 GCA_011114355.1 Carex littledalei | reverse complement strand
CCATTCCATCTCGTACCATCCCATGGACAGACCGATAAATTATGTCAGAGCCCCTGAAAGCAACCAGTTCGAACCTTCTAGAAGAGTCCACTTCCGAACAAATTGCCCAGGGGAAGGATCAATTCCAGTACTGTTCCAAGAAGAGTTGATTTTCAAGCATTGAATCCAACAACTTGGTATACCCAAGTGGTACATAGGGCAAGGGTGTCAGAGAGTTGGTATAAACTCTGCCACAAAATTTCCCTGTTTTGGTGTCATTAACTACAAGAAGCCCTATATCAAGGAGACAAACTTGAGGTTCTCCTCTGCTGAGCTGATTACCAGTAGACCATATATCTCGGCCTGTGCTATTATCTTGGATGAGAAGAGTTCCATCTGGGATAGGTAAAGCTGCCAGCCACTGATGATTGGACGGCCCGCATTGGCAACCCAGACGACCGTCTTATGAGGATCGGTGTAACCAAATTCCAAGATATCGGTTAATGGAATTTGTGGCATTGAAGAAACCCAACTGAAATCTCCCATTAGATGAAGTTAGGACCTCGTTATCTTGCAACACCGCACTTGTGTTTAGTGTATTCCCTGCAATGCAATGATTAATGAATCATACTATATTGTAGAGATTTGCTATTTTAAATTAGGCTTTACATTGACAAAAGTAAATAGGGCCCATATATAGTCATGAGCTTTGTACAAATTACGAAGAACAGAATTGGACAGGTCTAGTTATGAGGTTCATTCGAAGGTAGGGAGTCAATGTATGTCTGGTGAAGAACAATATATAAACAACTTACATGGAAAACGACTTACCAATCTATATATAAATACAAATATAGGAAAGACAGGGACATATAATTAGGAGTATTACACAAAGGAGCAAATATTGGTCCCGGTAAACAAAAACTACCAATTAACTACCCTCCAAAGGCTTACCTTGTCAAGTACCTCCATGTAATGTTCCACACCTCAAAATGCACACTTTTTTCAACCAGAATGAACACTTGTCTTTATTAAAATGATTCTTTAAACCTAAACAGACAGTTGCCTGTTAAACTGCCACATACTTAATTTTGACTTAGTTAAAAAGTATTTTTACAGTTGTCAAGAACTGTTGTTGTATCTGAATTCCACCTAATGTGCACTTCTATCAAGCTAGAATGAAATCTCTTTCAGCTTGATTGTGGACAACTTAAACCAAAATTAACACTTGTCTGTTCTTTTCTTTTTGAAAAATGGACAAATGGTGCCCCATCTCCCTTAGGAGTATCCCAAATATAAATGTGATCTACCAGGAGTTAGTATAGAAGTGGGAAGGTTTAACACAGAGAGTTAAAGAGGTCAACAGATGTTATTATTCACTGTTGATGTACAAAAAATCTAAAAGGCAAAAGAAGAGTCTTCCGTGCTTTGGTACCAAAATCTATCGTATAAATTTCAAACTTTGGTTTAAGTAGCTCAGTAAATTGGATATTAATGAATTTATAGAATATTAATTTTTATTATTTTTGGAACTTTTTTACTATTTTTTATGATTTACGAAAAATGACAAAAAATGACTTAAAAATAATAGAAATTGTCAGTGTTCCGATATACTGTTTAAAATTTATTATCCAACTTGGGTTGAAATGTAACGATTGATCATGTGATAAGTATCTTATATATATTATATATATATATATATCTACACACGCAGATCCAAAACCAAAACCAAACTAGTGCAAAGAATCCAAGTGCTCTCGAAGTACCATATTATTAGGTGCAAACCAAGAGAATAACACAAATTAAGAAATAACGAAGCATAATTAAAAAGCATACCTTTGCCATCAACAGTGATGAAAAACAGCATAAACGTTGCAATTAAGAGCCCTATTCGATCCATCTTCTCCGACGATCTTCTCGTTGATATTGTACCTTTGTACTTTGTAAAGTACCAATATACTCTCACTTTCTATTTGTGTGAATACCAATTCCACTTAGTCAATGTACTTCAAGTAGAATAGGAAGTGAGAAATGGTCAAGTAGTAGTTAAGTCTTAGGTCAAAATATATATAGTTTCAATGTCACTCTTATTTACCGTTCATATGTTTATTGCAAATGACCTATCATCCTAATTAATTAATTTGGTTGATAATGCTTATTCAATGTATACTTTAAAGTACATAAAAAATAACCTCACTGAAACAGAAATGCAAATTAAAAAGAAAATTGCTCAATACACCAAACGGGTTTCATATAACTTTTTTATTCTAATTGCACCATTTTACTAAAATCTGTAATACTTTCATGTATTTACTACCCTGAAATGAGCTATTTTCCCTTCTAAATTCATAATATCAAATTTACCCTTTTTAAATTTCAAACTCACAAACTTGCCCAATTCATTGCCTTCTTTTTTAACACATTTAAATTTACTATTTATATTTATCCTTTATTAAAAATAAAAGAATTGTAGCATGTATATAAAACCAAATTATTTAGTTTGTGAGGGCAAATGATTATTTTTCTTCACTATTAACGCATAAATAATGACATTTAGGTATATACTTGTGTGTGCGTCACAAGTAGGGAAATGAATCATTAAATTGTCATCACAAACCGGCCAATTAGAGGACGTAATACATCATACACATGCTACATATTTTTTATTTTTTTAATAAAGGGTAAAATTAAAACATTATAAATTTAAATGAGTTTTAATAGGAAAGATGATATATTGGATAAATTTATGAAATTTTGAAATTTAAAAGGATAAATAAGATATTATCAAATTAATAAGGGAAAAAATACGTAATTTTGATACTTTTTTAGGATATAATGAAATTTCCCTATAAATAAAATATTGGGATAAGATGAGTAGACAAGGAGTTATTAATATTACTAGTATCGTGCCCGTGTGTTGCAACAGAACGTTTCATAAGAAAATAAAGATTCATAAAAATGATATATTTTCATAAAAATAGACTAAATAACAAATAACATTCCTTAAATGACATCTACATATAAATAACATTGCTTAAGTGACATACTAAATGACATATATGATTTGTTTTATCTTTTTGACATATTTTCATTAAAAAATCTCATACAAAATGACATATTAAATTACAAATAATATTCTTTAAATGATATAAAAAATTGAAAGGAATGAAGACATGACCAATTAATTCTCAATCATTTAAAAGTTTCCTTAAAGAACATTTAAAAAATGGAAATAAATCAGGATTAATCACAAAGATAATATAATTGGCATATGGCAAGTGCGAGTCTAAATAAATTTGGACTTCATGTAAAAGAACATCAACAAGATGCATAGAATCAAAAAAGAGCAGACTAGTTGATTAGAAGGCTGATATTCAATCTGAAATTTCATTTTTTAATCACAGTCATTGGCGGATCAGGACATCTACGTACTTAATATAAGAATGGAGATTTTCCTGAAATTAGTCATTGGATAATAGACGCTTTGTTAGTTTTCATCAGAAAAAAAAGGCGATAGATGCATGCTTTGTTGTCCTTGTTAGATTATTAATTATAGTCACCGTAACATAGACAACATAAATGTTGTACATTGCTATTTAAAGGTGCTGTTTTAATTCACGTTTTTCATTTTTCGATCCGCTTCAAAATTCGTACAAATTTGTAATCTTTAAAGTTGTGTTTGATTGTAAAATTAATTAAAAATAAATTATTTATTCTATATTACTCCTCAAATTTTATAGCTCGTTTGATAGTTCAAATCATAATTTAAATTAATTATAGAGTAAGATGTAGGAAAATGAGCATTTACCTATGACAATGGGCCTACAGACTGTTGAAATTTAAACATTTAAAACTCAAAATTTCAAGTTAATATGTTTGCATATTATCTCCAATTGATTGTCCAGTATGAGATTGACATGACCGTTGATATATATATAGATATATATAATTAAAACTGAGATATATTTTTTAATTGTAAATTATTTCTCTTAATGACAATTGATTTCACATCTATGACTCTTTAATAGTAAATATATTCACAGCATCAAATAGATACGTTTCCTATTTTGATATTCAATGCTTATGGCAGTTTTGTCTCTCTCTCTTCCCCAATTTATGCAGTGACGTTTTTCATTTTCTAAATATATATCATCCTATTCCACATTCTTTAATTCTACATTCTTTTAGTATTCATTCAAAAACAGAAAAGCAACCTACTCATATTCCTCTTGATTTCCAATTCACTATTACAATAATATTATTCGGTAAATTGCTGGGTATCAAGGAGTTATCATCAGTCACTTCCACGGTCGTGTCCCAAGAAGTTGACTAACCCGGATTATCTTGGTTGCGGTTCCAAATCTTGCACGGTTGAGACGGAATTCGCTTAAGGACAGTGCTTCGCACGATCCGGGTAACACAATTTTAATTATAATTTATTTTCAGAAAATTATCCGATATTTTTATTATATTTTAAAGTTAAGAAAAACCAACACAGACAAAATAAGTGTGAATATTCACTCCGAGTTAACTTCATCTTACTCATTTTATTTTACTACTTGTGGTGACTTAAGTGGAGAGCAAGAAGTTTACTTCACATCTTACTTTGTAACCAAACATGATATAGAGCATGTTTCTCATAATATAATTATAAATAAGGACATTTTGGGCATTATAAACAAACAAACAAACTTTAATCCTTAATTAATATTAAGAGAATAGTGTTGTTAGAAACTGTCAAACTGTTACGGCTTGACTGCTATAAAAAATGCAATAAATTACTAGAAGAAGGTAGTTGAGGATAGGCATCAGAGGAAAGACAGAAAAGAGATGATTAAAAAAAAAGGAAGTTGACCTAATTGGATTTCAAGTAAATCCCTACCATATTGATTTTCATTGTTTGAACGATAGTGCTAAACGAAACGCAAATTGAGAAACAATTGCAAAAAAAAGGTCGAATTTTGAATTTTATTCAAGAGCCGGAAACAAGAAATGGCGAAATCCAAGTTCTAGCTCGAACGGTAAAATTGATAACAAATTGATTAATCCAAATCCATCAAATTATTTGTCATTTATAGGCGAAAGTAATAAAAAAGGAATTGTCTAAATTCACCAAGTAAATCTCTCTAATCGTTCTACGCAAGCCAAATCAGCAACCACTTCATTAATCCGCGCTGATCTGTGCAACTGAATCTTCAACAGACGGGCTTGGTTCTTCTCCAGTTCGGTCGTTACAGCGCCCTCCATTACTGATCTTCGCTGGTCCAATCAGCAGCAACTGCTCCCTTCCAACAGTCCTGGGCAGTATTTTAATTGCGGGGCCCAAACGCAGCGATTAATATTTTAATTCCTCTCTGACCGCCCTCCTGACCGAGCAAAGTAGCAGGACATAGCTGTGATTTTTATTAATACCCTAAAAAAACAGAAAATAGCAAATCTGCCCTCACTGTTAATTTATTTTTAAAAATCTGTCCACAGTGGGGCGGTCCACTATTCCAACCAAACCGCCCCCCTGTGCGGCGGTCCGCTTCCTATACCAAATCTCCCCATACGGGGGCGGTCTGCTATAAATATAAAAGTCATTTTTCTCTCTAATGCCCACTCACAATTCATTTTAACTTAGCTGAAAGAGAAAGAGGAAGAAGAGCAAGAAGAGAAAGGCGATTTTGTGGCGATTTCAGATAACAGTAGAGGTAGATTTAATTTTTTAATTCATTTTTTACATCAAATTTACTTTACTAAGTTTATAATTTTTACAAAAGGCGGCTAGATTTAATTTTTTAATTCGTTTTTTTATTATTAAATATACCACTGATAAATGTTTTTGTACTAATGTAGCTCCCAAAAGAAGAAATGTTAGTTGCACTGTATGTGGGCGGGAGATTTCGGGTGGTCGACAGCGGACGGCGACTGTGTGCATTGGCTGTGTATGCAACACGTTGCAGACAACCTAAAGAAGAATACTGGATATGACAAATGGCTTGTAGAAACATTCAAAATTGGTTGTAGGAGGAAGAAGCCGAGAAGGGTGAAAGAGATGTTCAGAGAGCTTGCCAAGGTATGTATATTTTTATTTTTGGTATTTAACATATTGTAGATGAAACTTTTCTCAATTATTTACTTATATTTTCTCATCTAAAATTTTATTTTTGTGTAGTATTATCCAAAAGCAAATGCGTACTTACTCAAGGTGGGCAAAAATAATCCCAGATCTGCAAGAGCCACCCGCATATGATAAAATATTTCAAGTCTGTAATGGAGGTTACTGATGGGGAATTATGACCACAAATGGGTCCGAGTCCTTGAATAATGTTTTCAAGCAGAGCTGGATGTTGCCCGTGGCAGCAATTGTAGAGGACACATTCTACAAGTTAAATGCATGGTTTGTTGAACGACGTGTTAAAGCCTTGAATTACTGGCCTAGATCAAACATTTTCAACAAGGGTGGAGGAGAAACTAAGTAAACATAGGGAGAAAGGTTCAGTTATGAACGTTGTCCCGTACGGGGATCGCAACATGGAATTCGAAGTGCACGTTCCAGGTGAGTACGTTCCAACCAGCCGTAGACCGGATGTGACTATGGAGTTTGTGAAAAAGATATTCAATTATGTTATTATTTTTAGACCTAACAATACTGTAACATGTACATGCCAAGGAATCCAATTAGCTCACCTACATTGTTCTCATGTTATGGCGGTGTGCCGAGTGAGAAACTTCTGTGAGGATGATTTTGTCACCGACATGTACCGTACCGAGTACCTTGTGAGTACTTGGGGTGCATCTTTCCATCCTTATCCCAACCAGCATGTGTGACCGGCCTATGTTGGGGATAGAATCATGCCCGCAAAGGGGTGGATCAGGTTAGGAAGAAGGCTCCACAAGCGTGCTGTAATGACCATGGACTAGATGCAAGGTAGGCGAATGGGACATCAGGCTCGCCGTTCAACTTCTGACAGGCAGCGAGCAGGTACATTTGATTTTATATTTGATTTTATATTTTACGATTTCAATATCATACCATGTTTGGTGAACTGGAATGCAATGCAGATGTCATAAACGAAGCCAATGAAAGAGAAAATGCTAGAGTTGTTGCTGAGGCAACCGGTAGTAGCCAGCCCACTCATGGAAGCCAAGCATCTAGTAGCCATGGAGAGACATCCGGTAGTGTCGCACAACCATCTGGAAGCAGACCCAGGACTTGTCGACTTAGTTTGTTTGGATGTCATCACTGATTACCAAGTTACTTGAGATGAATGTTGTGAACTATTTTATTTAGATGTATGTTGTGAACTATTTTAATTGGTAGTTTGTGAACTATTTAATTTAGAATTTGTGAAATTATTTTATATGCTTGAGTTTTGTTATTTTCATAACTTAATTACATATACACAAATTGACAACAAAAAATATAAATAAACACTAAATTGATGAAATAAAGACTACATGAAATAAAGTCTACAACATAAATTCTTAATAAGTAGTACTATTCTTACAACAAGCCTTGAAAGTACATGGAACAAAGTCATCATCGGATTTTGCCGGATCTGGATCAGTCACAGCAGAAAAAGTGGTAGTCTTATCAGTATAAGTACACGGAACAAACTCATCGTTCGATGCTGGAGGCTCTGGATCAACCTTCTTTTTTTGGAAAATAGCCGTAGGAGTTTTTCACAAAGTCATCGTCCGAAATTTCATAGCTAAGAAATTTCAGCTGTATGAATGATCGACATGTCTGTGTATCATGGCATAGTTTACACTTGTACTTTTTTCCCTCATTTTTACCTCGATCACTAATTGACCCTCCTCTCGCTAGACCATGATAGGACGACCTACCTCGGTTGCTCTCTTTCTCTCTACCTCGATTGTTACTGTCCATCATTCTCGTCCAAAAAAATGAATTTAAAAAATGAATTAAAAAGACAAATTAAACTAATAAATTAAAAAAAATTGTGAAGATCTACCTCTATTGTTATCTGAAATCGCCACAAAATTGTCTTTCTCTTCTTCCTCTTCTTCCTCTTTCTCTTTCAGCTAAGTTAGAATGAATTGTAAGTGGGCAAGAGAGAGAAAAGTGACTTTTAAATAGGTTTTATAGAAGACCGCCCCCGTATGGGGCGGTTTGGTATAGGAAGCGGACCGCTCCACTGGGAGGTGGTTTGGTTGGAATAGTGGACCGCCCCACTGTGGGGCGGTCAGGGTGTTTTTAAAAATAAATTACAGTGAGGGCAGATTTGTTATTTTCTTTTTTGTTTTAGGGTATTAATAAAAATCACGAAGGACGTTGCATTCAAGAAAGTAGCAATTATTTTAACGACTTGAAATGAGCTTCAATTAATTAAAAATATCTAACAACAAAGTAGCAGGACATTGCATTCAAGAAAGTATAGAAGAGAACAAAGCATGATACATCAACATAAAGACAATATAATTAAAAAACTTAATGAAGACTTGGATGAGACAAAGTAGCACTACATTGCATCTGCAGGATGCCGATAACAAATGATTTAGGTTTGCAAGAGGGTTGAGCTGTCAACCTCTGTAGAGCGGTCAATGACAATATTGCCCCAATGCGAAGCCTGAACAGGCAAGGTTGGAGGATGGGTTGATTGGCATGTAAGCCAGTGATTGATTTGCCGCATGTCAGGCCTCCTATGAGGTTCTTCAAGAAGGCAGAGTAATGCAATGTGTATGCTTCTTTTTATTTCTCCATCAGAGCAGGGTTCTCTTAGTCTTGCATCTTTTAAGTCTAGTATTCTTCCTTCATTTAAGTATTGAAGTACCTAAATGATTGCACAAACAAAAATTTGATATTCCTGTGAGTGAGTGTGTGTGTGAGAGAGAGAGATTAGCTAAGGTCATAGTGGTATGACCAAGGCCTTAGTACTACCAAATCAATTTTATGATTTTCAAAATTAAAAAAGTCGATCTGATTAGCTAAGGTCATAGTGGTATATTTAAAAAAAAAATTTCTACCTACACATAAAGCGTTTTAGATTCGCTCAGGAACTGTCCATTGTGAGTAATTTGATGACTTGAAATTAGCTCTAATTTGTTAAAATATCTAACATATATATATATATATATATATATGAGGAGGGATCAAGTTACAACAACCATTTTTTTCATTTTCAAAGTCCAAATTGTCGATCCAAACAGTTCAACATGATCTCCACAATAAAATGTGCTTGCAGATCAAATTTTACATTTTTTTGAATTTTTTTACTATTTATTAAGTATTTTACAAAAAATAGTCATATTCAGACCATTGAATTTTGTACCCAGCTTAATAAATAGTAAAACAATTCAAAAAAATGTAAAATTTGATCTACAAGCACATTTTATTTAGATAGTCATGTTGAACGGTTTGGATCGACAATTTGGACTTTGAAAATGAAAAAAATGATTGTTGTAACTCAAATTTGTTGTAACTTGATCCCTCCTCTATATATATATACACACACACACACAAACAACGTGTTGTACATACGTACATTTTATCTGTTTTTGTTACGTATTTTTTTGAATTCATTTTAATACATTATGCAAAAACATTAGATAATATTTGAATTATAACTGTCAGTTTAAGTTATTGAATGACTTCAAACGAGCTCTGAATTAATATCCAACATGCAATCAATATAATGTAAATGCATCACAACAAACCTTGATTGCTTAAACATATACATGCATGTGTTCTTTTGCAGCTCTAATAAATTGTTACAGAAGTATAAGAAATTATATCGAAGAATACATGTCAGTTTTTTACATTTATTGACTTTTAGTTGAGCTCGATCGGAAATAATTACAAATATAAGACATGAACAATGTGATAAAAAATAATAAAAACCAGCATTTGTTTGATTAACAATTGATATAACCTTTCGAGTTTGCTAATAAATCTTTTGCAAGGACTAGAAAATATAATTTCAAGAACAAATGACAGTTTTGGTTATTTTAATAACTTGGAATGAACTCTGAATTAATATGAAACATCTAGCGTGTATGCAACGTTCTGTGAATGCATTCCAGCAACTTTTGTTGCGCCAAAATAATATATCTTTTAAAATTTATCAAATAAATATCTTTGATAGTATTACTTAATAGGGAAATTTTGATGTATATCCCTCAAAAACCTCGAAGTACTCATTTCTCCTTATAAAATTCATAATATCATATTAATCCTTGTAAATTTCAAACCTTACAAATCTCATTACAAATCTCATTTCAAACCTTACTAAATAGGGAAATACACAATTCATTAACTTTCTATTAAAGCTCATTCCAAATTTATAAAATATCCATTGCATTTAGGAAAGTATAGAGGAGAACAAAGCATGATACATCAACATAAAGCCAAATAGAAAACTTAATGAAGAATAGACGAGACGTGCTCTTGTCAGCACACACTGAGAAAGAAGCAGTACATTGCATCAGTAGAATGCTGATAACAAATGATTTAGGTTTGCAAGAGGGTTGAGCTGTCAACCTCTGTAGAGCGGTCAATGACAATATTGCCCCAATGCAAAGCCTGAACAGGCAACGTAGGAGGATGGGTTGGTTGGCAAGTAAGCCAGTGATTGATTTGCCGCATGTCAGGCCTCCTATGAGGTTCTTCAAGAAGGCAGAGTAATGCAATGTGTATGCTTCTTTTATTTCTCCATCAGAGCAGGGTTCTCTTAGCCTTGCATCTTTTAAGTCTAGTATTCTTCCTTCATTTAAGTAATGAAGTACCTAAATGGTTGTACAAACAAAAATTTGATATTTCTCTAAGTGAGTGTGTGTGTGTGAGAGAGAGATTGGCTAAGGTCATAGTGGTATGACCAAGGTCTTGGTACTACCAAATCAGTTTTGCGATTTTCAAAGTTGAAAAAGTCGATCTAATGCGCTCAATGTGTTCTCCATATTAAAATGTGCTTGGAGACCAACAATTTTTTTAGGATTTTTAATAAGTCACTGTTTTAATAATAAAAAATAGTAAAATAAATTTGAAAAAATGTAAAATTTGATCTCCAAGAACATTTTAATATGGAGAACACGTTGAGAGCTACTTTTTTAACTTTGAAAATTGCAGAACTGACTTGGTAGTAACAAGGCTTTGGTCATACCAATATTATCTTAGCCAATCTCTCTCTATATATAGAGAGAGATTGGCTAATATCAAAATAGTAGTTCCTGAATCTTAGTGCTACCAATTCATTTTTGCGGTTGCAAAGTTTAAATAGTCAATCTGAAGTGATCAACGTGTTCTCCATATCAAAATGTGCTTGGACACCAAATTTTACATTTTTTGGAATTTTTTTACTAATTGTTAAGAATTTTTGAAAATGACTGTTTTGAATAATAAAAAAAAAATAAATAAAATCTGAAAAACAGTGATTTTCAAAAATCCATAGAAAATAGTAAATGTTTCTAAAAAATGTAAAATTTGGTTCCCAAGTACATTTTAATATGGAGAACATGTTGAGCACTTTAGATTGATTATTTGAACTTTAAAAATCACAAAAACAAATTGGTAATACCAAGACTCAGGAACTACCATTTTGATCTTAGCTAACCTCTATATGTGTACATGTAGAGAGAGAGAGGAGCTTACAAGACTAACAAGCCCCGTAGGACAAGAAGTGTTTCTTTTACCACTGATTATTTCAAGAACAACCATTCCGAAACTGTACACATCTGCTTTAGTTGACAGCATTCCATTTTGTAGTTCTGGTGCTATGTAACCTCTGAAAATATGAAGTAACGAACCAATACTCGAGATCAATATTGTTACATATCAGAAACCATTTAATCTACTCAATTCCTTTGATTTTTACAGGGCTGCCAATTATACCAATAAGGGTATTACTAATTGTTCCATTGTTTGATCCTTGATTTTCTCTCACTAGTCATTATAACTTGTTTTATAGGACTAAGTTGGTTATTTTGAAATAAGTTTGAGAATCAATTTAGTTCATATTCAAAAGTTCAAGAACCAGTTTGTTATTAAAGCCGAGGGACCAACTTAATTGGTTGCTTTGTAATGTACAAGGACCAATCTATCATTTTTTAGAATATCTTAGTTATGGTAGGAGCTTAATTAAGTTTGTATCATATGTAAACTACAAGTATTAAACGTTATTGAAAGAGAATGACTTATTAACTTACTGCCTTTTTTTTTATGGGGGTCACTATTATTTTAAGAGATGAATACTCAATGCATACACATTTAAATTCATTCATTTTATGCTATAAGATTTTAATAAAATTCATTATATGCGGCTAGAATTTGATATCAAAATTTCATAGATAAAATCACATTTTTCACATAGACAATTTTTTCACTATTTGCAACAAAATTGATTCAATTCATATCTGATTTTTCATTTGCACATTTTTTTACAATTCATTCAACAAAAATACATTATATTTGTTTATTATATAATTGATTCATATGCTCAAAACAAAAAAGATGAGGGAACAAATTAAAATTTTGCAAACGAAAAAATCATATATGAATTGAACATAAATTAATTTGTAGCTTCAAATAAAGAATAAATTGAATGAATTTTGTTGAAAATAGTGAATAATTGTCTATGTTAAAAATATGACTTTATGTCTGAAATGTAGATGTAAATGTCTAGCTGCACATAATGAATTTTATTGATATCTTATAGCAATAATAGTTTTTGGTTTCATACTAGCGAGACATTTTCATCTTGAACTTTAGTAGTCGTCACCAAAACTTAAAAATAATTAGGAAAAAGTTTCCACAAAATGCAATCTTTCTGTTAATGTCAAAAAGTATTTCATAGCTTACCATATTTTACTCTTTTTTAACAATGTGTTGATGCACAAGACTAATCTAAATAGGAAGATATAATTAAGGATAAATTTGATATACAAACATAAACAAACTTTGCATTGAGCATTCAATTCTCAAAATAACAAGTGTCCAAAAATAAATAATAAAAGGCAATAAACCAACTTTTCTATTCTCTTATAAATAGCATTTAATAATTTACTTTTATATATTTGATGCAAACTTAATTAAGTCCCTACCATAATTAAAAGATTCTAAAGAACGGTAAAGTGGTTATGAAAAGAAAAAAAAATTCTCTCTATGCTCAATAATCTAATTATTGCTCCCAAAATAGCATCTCCCTTATTATAAGTTTTTTAGAAAGTTTGATGACTATAACATCTATTTTTTTTTTTACCTTTTGTCAATAGAAAGATCTAAATCATTGCAGTATCTAATTGGTCTTGTACAGAAAGTCCCAAGCAAAATGAATTGTAAACAGAAAGTTGGTGGACTGACCTTGTCCCACCAATAGTGCTGGTTGTAAAAAAGGAGCGATCTTCTTCAAAGAGCCTTGAAATGCCAAAATCTGAGATTTTTGGGACCATATCTTTGTCTAGTAGAATATTTGCAGGCTTTACATCCCGATGAATTACTGTATCACCATTATCCTCATGTAGGCAAAGAAGGCCTGAGCTGATTCCTTGTATTAATCTGAATCTCTGTTCCCAGTTCAGTTCTACTTCCTCTTCTAAGATTCTAGTGCCTATTTAAACAAATCACACTTATTTGTCAAAGTAAAATTAAAAATTTCATTTATGGTAATGCACACATCAATCTCTTGCATTAAGGGTTGCACAATATCTAAATATTTGGATGGAACATAAAAAATGAATGAACAGCTTATGTCAAAGTGATCCAAGTATCTGACAATGGCTTAATATCATCTATACACTTTAACTCTTCTTAGATTTCATATTTTTCCTCAGTTTTTATTAGATATATCATACCTCTCACTCAACTCTAACAATTATTTTCATTCATAAAATATAGTCATTGTACTTTAATTAATCCTGATATATGGTGAGAATAGAATTGACAAAAGTACCCTCTTTTTCCTCTATGTGCTGGCACTCTCATTTTCTTACATGTATTGCAGGCCCTCAGTGAACTAAACTATTTTATTTGCTTTTCCATCTGTTAGCATCCTTATCCCAGATCAGTGTTATACTGAAGTAATTCTCAAGTGACCCACAAAACCAAAGTTCAAAACAAAAAAGAAAAACAAACATGTGTAACATACCAAACAACAATAGATCAAGGCTACGATTTGGCATAAATTCGAAGCATAGGATTATTTCTTGCTGCTGTATGCAAAATCCCATCAATTTAACAAGATTCTTGTGCTTGAGCCTTGCAAGAAGATTTAGCTCATTTTTAAGTTGTTCATTTCCGTTATGTGCACTTCTTGAAACTCTTTTAACTGCTATTTCTTCACCGTTCTCGAGAACTCCCTACAGCAATGCATAACAAACATATTCAATATTCAAAATAATACACTGTATAACAAACAAGTTCTAAATAAGAACATTAGTAGGAAATACGTAATAAGTAATAAAGGTTAAAAGACAATTTTACCTTTTTATTAATTCTTTTTGAAATAAGTAGCCTAACAGCTACCAGCTTTCTTTAATAAAAGCAGTATATTAGAACATATCCCAAATAAACTAAGCAGTATATTCGAAAATTTAAAATTTTGTATGTGGACGCATCACTCGTAAGGTAGACGGACTTCAACAGTTCGGATTCGTCATTTGAAGTTAACCCGATAAACTTTTTAATTGAGTTGACAAAGAAGCTTGGTGAACTTAGGAACACCCTAGTTCTACTCAACTACATATGTTCCCCTCCATCTGCGGGAGGCATGATCATACCTTATATACTGGTCCAAGCTGTCCTTTGCCAATGATTTTCATGTCACTAAAATCATCTGTGGCAGCTATTATTCTCTTGAAATCGAAAAATTCAAAAATTTGAACATCTTCTCGGCCATTAGATAGATTATTTCCTACAACATGAGATAAGAAAATGTGAAGTATGATCAGGCAATAGTTAATTATGATACAAGAACAAACTTTGGTTAGAGAATTGTTCTTAGACGGTTTGTGGAGTACCTGGTTGTGGAGTTCTTCTGAATGGCCACCTTGTTGTGATCCATCTTAATATCATACCTATTTTTGGAGTTCTTCTGAATTTCCATACCAGAATTATAAGCACCGCTAAAATGAGAACCAAACCTGCAGCTATAGTGAGAGGCATGATGATGGTATTTCCATTATTGGAGCCTGGAAAGACAAAGTGCAAGATAATCAATATAAAATGAATTTGACTTCCCAAGTTGTTTAATTGTTTTTAATCATTACAAATAACCACATACCACTCTTAGAGGCAACACGAATATATAAAATATCCCCTCCGTCATTAAACTCTTGCATATCAATGATGTCTCCAAACCAAGCCAGACATCCTTGCCATCCGATATATGCATAAGCCATGCAAGAGGAATTCTTCTGGCACCAACTCTTACATTCATTTTTGTTCATTCTATCATCAGAAATTGCACTGATTGTGTCTGGCAGTTTCATCTTACTTAGAGTAACAAATTCATGAGATATTGTGTCATTTAGAGGAATGTCTCTTTCACAACCTCCAGAATATATGCGATTTTTCCATTCATTCTCATTCTTGTGATGAAAATGGTCCGCACATTTACAACTGCCATCATTAAAATACCCATATGGCCCACATGCAGCATATGAAGAGATCGTATCATCTGGAGCTTTCCAATATTGTATCCAATCACTGCCTTTCAAATAATAACGATATGTTGTACCATTTGAGGCCATGACCAGACGCCAAAGGACCGACGAGTTTAGAGGCTCATACCAGTACACTCCATTTTCACCTGATTTTGAGACATGAAACTGCACCAATTCGTTTGTCGATTGTGGTATACCAGTCCATCTCGTACCATCCCATGGACCAGACCGATAAATTACGTCAGAGCCCCTGAATGCAACCAGTTCGAACCTTCTAGAAGAGTCCAACTTCCGAACATATTGCCCAGGGGAAGGATCAATTCCAGTACTGTTCCAAGAAGAGAGTTGATTTTCAAGCATTGAATCCAACAACTTGGTATACCCAAGTGGTACATAGGGCAATAGGGTGTCAGAGAGTTGGTATAAACTCTGCCACAAAAGTTTCCCTGTTTTGGTGTCATTAACTACAAGAAGCCCTATATCAAGGAGACAAACTTGAGGTTCTGCTCTGCTGAGCTGATTACCAGTAGACCATATATCTCGGCCTGTGCTATTATCTTGGATGAAAAGGGTTCCATCTGGGGATAGGTAAAGCTTGCCAGTGCCACTGATGATTGGACGGCCCACATTGGCAACCCAGACGACCGTCTTATGAGGATCGGTGTACCAAATTCCAAGATATCGGTTCTTGGAATTTGTGGTGTTGAAGAAACCCAACTGAAATCTCCCATTAGATGAAGCTAGGACCTCGTTATCTTGCAACACCTCACTTGTGTTTAGTGTATTCCCTGCAATGCAATGGTAAAATTAGGTTACACCCACTCTATTACATTCAATAAGAATGGATTACTGAATCATACTATATTGTAATATATTATGCTATTTAAATTAGGCTTTGCACTGAAAAAAAGTAAATAGGATCCATATATATAGTCATGAACTTTGTTACGAGAATTACCAAAGAGCAGAATTGGACAGCTCTAGTTCTGTGCTTCATTCCATGCTAGTTAGGGAGTAAATGTAGGTCTGCTTAAGGATGAATATAATTGACCAATATAAAAAACAACTTACATGGTAAAATGACTTACCAATCTATATAAATGAAAATAAATATAGGAATGACAGGGATATATATATGGGCTTGATTAGGAGTAATTACAAAGGTACAAAGGAGCAAATCTTGGTCCAGGTAAACATAAACTACCAAAAGAGCTACCCTCCAGAGGCTTACCTTTCGAGTACCTCCATGTAATTTTGTTTCTCACCTCAAAATGCATACTTTTTTCTACCAGAATGAACACTTGCCTTTTTTCTATTGACAATTTCTATGTATTTTGACTTAGTTAAAAAGTATTTTGACAGTTGTCAAGAACTGTTGTCTTAAATTTTTATTATCTGAACTTACCTAACATGCACTTCTTTTGAGCTAGGAATGAGAACTCTTTTCATCTGGATTGTGCACATGTTTAAACCAAAATGAACACTCGTCCGCTCTTTTTCTTCTGAAAAATGGTGCCACATCTGCCTGAGTGGTATCCCAAATATAAATGTGACCAGGAGTTAATAAAGAAGTGGGAAGGTTTAACATGAGAGTGAAAAGAGGTAAACAGATGTTATTATACACTGTCAATGTAGAACAAATCTCAAATAAAAAACTAGATGCAGAAGAAAAATAAAAAGCCAGAAACAAGAAATTAAAGGCATCACTTCACCAATTTGTCACAGACTTCCCAACTTAACTTAGTGCAAGGATATATATAAATATACCTTTTGACTTCTCTATATAGAATGTTAATCCCTAAAATGCCTATATATTTCTCTCTATCATGCATCTGTTAATTTCTGACAGAGAATGGGGAGAGGAACTACCTAGATATTCCAATTCCACTAACGAAGTTCGTAGTACGGTCCAATCATTATTCAATTAAATTAATAATATAATGAACATGTAGGAAGTAATGGAATCAAGATAGAGATCTAACATTATAAGAGGAATTGGATAAACAGGAAGTCCATCGCATGGAAATCGACCGAGTCCGAGTCGACCCGGTCGATTCAACTAGAAATCGGCGGCCAACGGCCGAGCCTCTGGGCGAACAAAAGATTAAAAAGAGGCTGAATCGATCGATTCTTCCGACTCACCTTCCGAGCTGAATCGGTTATTCAGATTTTTAACGATTCTTCGAAGAGAAGGATTGTGATGATCGGATGAGAAATTTTGGGTTATCGCGGAGTTCCTTTCACTAGAGTGCGTTGGAATTGAGTGCGGGGTTAATAACGAATTCAAATCTCCTAAATTAACTCGAATTTTGAGTTTGGATTCGGACCATGCCAACGGCTGTGATTAAAAGATGCAATTTCAGATTGAATATCTCGAATCTAATAATTTGTCTTTTTGTGATTCTATGCATTTATTTAATGTTTTTTTACGTGTAGAAGTTTAAATTTATTTAGACACGTACTTGCCACATACAAATTGTATCATCTTTCAAATTGGTTATGATTTTTTTTTATTTTTTAAATATCATTTATGCATCTGTTTGATGCCATTTGTGATTCTATGCATCTGTTTGATGTTTTTTTTTTACGTGTAGAAGTCTAAATTTATTTAAACACGTACTTGACATATACAAATTATATCATCTTTCTCATTAGTCATGATTTTTTTTTCATTTTTTAAATGTCATTTATGAATTTTTTGGATTGATTGATAATTGATTGATCATATTTTCATTTCTTTCCAATTTTGTATATCATTTAAGGAATGCTATTTGTCATTTTGTATGAGTTTTTTTACGAAAATGTTCAAAAGATCAAAAAATATATATGTCATTTAAAAAATATTATTTATTGTCATTAAATATGTAATTTAAGGAATGCTATTTGTCATGTAGTCTAACTTTTTTTTTTCTCTTATAATATGTCATGTTGCAATGCAAGGGTACGATACTAGTTTAATGAAACAAGTCTACCGTATCAATCTTGAGGAAAATATAATTTCTTTAGGTAGGCTGATCAATTATTCAAATGAGAAGATCGACATTTTAAATAGGAAATTTGGAGAGAATAAGTGCGAAGGGTCAGTGAATGAAATCCCTTAATGAGAGTTTATGATCAACTTATCAATATGCTTTCATAAACTATGTTTGATTTGGCATACATAAATTCTTTGGATGAATATTGAATGAAAAAGAAATATTATTTTATGAGCTTTGATACTTATTTTTTTCTAATTCTATCCGTGCTGATGTAATCAATAAACGCAACATAGCATCTAATTAATAGTAAGATTATGTGCTTGTTCGTTTTTTTTATGATCTAGTTCTTAATAAAAGCACATCATGTCTATTCTAAATTAGATGTTCAATCATTTGTGCATTATATTCATTCTAAATTGTGTCTTTTATCGAATATGTAATATTTTCTTTCGAGTGAGGCTACGGTACTATGCATAGCATGGATGGGATCCGTGCTACGGCTCAATATTTGAGTTTTCAAAATCCAAACGGTCAATTCAAACCGTTCAACATGATTATAAAATGAATATGTACTTGCAAACCAAATTTTACATTTTTTCAATTTTTTTTACTATCATTTTAGATAGGTAGAAAATCACTGTTTTTGGATGGTCCAGAATTTTCAAATCAAGTGATTTTCTACCTATCTAAAACAATAGTAAAAAAATTCGAAAAAATGTAAAATTTAGTTTGCAGGTACATATTCATTTTATAATCATGTTGAACGGTTCGGATCGACCGTTAGGATTTTGAAAATTCAAATATTGAGCCGTAGCACGGACGCAACCATGTTATGCATAGTACCATAGCCTCACTCTTTTCTTTATGCTTAGATTGTATTATATTATTTCATTATTTGAATGTAATTATTTTGCTTAACATAATTTTTCTATTTTCAAGCACAAAACAAAC
This sequence comes from Carex littledalei, assembly GCA_011114355.1. NCBI lineage: Eukaryota > Viridiplantae > Streptophyta > Magnoliopsida > Poales > Cyperaceae > Carex > Carex littledalei. The sequence continues at coordinate 46,096 of SWLB01000138.1, read as the reverse complement.
TAACTATTATTTTTTTAATCTTTCTATTTTCCAAGAAGAACAATTCCGTTTAGATTTTCATTTTTAGATATCGCATAGTACAACAATTGTGCGGAGCTTTATCCAATTAGGGTTGAAATATAATTAACGATTGATCATATGATAAGAAATTAAGAACGGAAATCAAAAGAAAGATTAAAGAATACCTTTGCGTAATGGCCATATTATGGGCCATATGATATGAATTCACATCACCCCCGGTACCGTAATAGGGAATCTATCTTTTACAATTACTTGATCTGGACCGTTCTTTTTAACTTGGCACGAATCTCAAAGCCCAATAATACTGCCCCCTCCGTCAGCCCGAATCCCAAAGCGGCTGGGAGTTAATCTCAAACCATAAAGTGAAGGGAACCTTTTACGGTACCGGAGAGGATATTTGTCCATATGATATGGGGTGCAATTCAAGAGAAACAGCACAAAATCAAGCAAAAAAGAATAGTACCTTTGCCATCAACAGTGATGAGAGACAGCAATAAAATTGCAATTAAGACCTCTATTGTATCCATCTTCTCCAACGATCTTCTCTGTTGGTGTCCTCCGACTTTCTACGAGTAAACATCAATTCATCACCTTGTTTTAATACTTCAATTAGGAACAGGGAATGATTAACTTGGTCAAGTATTAATTAAGCAAGCATTACGTCAAATATTTAGAAAAATGGCAAATGACAAATTTTAAAATGCTCTAATTAACAATGCTAATGAATTACTATATAGGGGGAATATCATGTATACCCCTCAAATATCTCAAAATTATGTATTCCCCTCTCTAAAACTCATAATATCATATTTACACTTCTAAATTTCAAAAGTCACAAATTTATCCAATTTATTGACTTTTCTATTAAAAACTCATTTTAAATTTATAAAGTACCCATTTACCCTTTATTAAAATATATATATATGTAGTCCGTGTAAGAGAAATGTTAGGTCTTCTAATTGATCGATTTCCGAGGATAAATGATTCGTTTCTCTCTTATGAAGCATACACAGTGATGTTTAGGCAGACACTTGTTTGTGCATCGCAAGTAAGAAAATGAATCATATGCTCTCAAAACCGACCTATTAGAAAACTAAATATTTCTCTTAAATATGCTAATATTTTTTTTAAAGGGTAAAATTGGTACTTTATAAATTTAAAAATAGATTTAATAGAAAAGTCAAGAAATTGGATAAATTTGTGAGTTTTTAAAATTTAAAAGGGTAAATATAAAATTATGAATTTTAGAGGGTGAAATATGTAATTATATAGTTTATTGAGGAGGACTTGTGAAATTCCCCCTCTTATATCTTATTGCAAATGACCTGTTATCCCTAACATTTTTCTATTCTGATTTTTCTTTCCCAAACTTTGTGGTACTTTCTTGGTTTAATGAAATAATTAGTGGTGGGTCAAGGAGTTGAGCCTTTCTTATTTAAATGAAATATTATTTGGATAAGGTCATGAGTAGACTATATATATGAGGCATTATGCTTTGTTCCTATGACCCTATCATTCAGGTAGAGCCGTACATATTAATTTATTGATTATAATCACTCTAATAGGGTACGTTTGGATCGTGCAAGGATTAGTGCAAGAATAGTGATTTTTGAGTTAGTGGTTGAGAATAGTGCTAACCCGAGTCGTTTGAAAATAGTGCTAACTTTGGACTATTCGGGTTAGTAAAAATGTCGTTTGGATTGTATATTTAAAATAGCAATGGAGGGAATAAAAATATTGATTAAACTAATTTAATATTTTTACATTTAATATTTAAATTAATATTATATTACATTTAAACTAATATTTTTCAATACTAATCTAATATTTTATTTAATACTAATCGATTCTATTCTAATATTATATTTATTTAATACTAATATAATATATAAACTAAAATATTATATTACATTTAACATTTAAACTAATATTATATTACATTTAATATTTAAACTAATATTATATTATATTTAACTAATATTTTATTTAATACACATAATATTTAAAGTAATATTATATTACATTTAATATTTAAATTAATATTATATTACATTTAATTAAAGTAATATTATATTATATTTAATATTTAAACTAATATTATATTTAATCTAATAGTTTATTTAATACTATTCTAATATTTAAACTGATATTATATTACATTTAATATTTAAACAAATATTATATTAGATTTAATATAATATTTTATTTAATACTAATTTAATCAAATCTGATATTATATTTACTAATGTAATATTTAAACTAATATTATATTACATTTAACACTTAACATTTAAACTAATATTATATCATATTGAAATTTTAAATTAATATTTATTATATTTTAATCTAACATTTTATTTAATATCAATCTAATTTGATATTATATTTATTTAAACTAATATTTTAACACTAATCTAATCTAATATTTATTTAATAATAATCTAATATTTTAATTAATATTATATTAAATTTAATATTTAAACTAATATTTTATTTAACACTAATCTAATATAATATATATTTATTTAATACTAATTAAATATTTTATTTAATACTAATTTAATATTTAAATTAACTCTAATTGAGAGGAATGAAAACTATTTTTTTATTAATGTCACTAACCCCACTAACTCTATTCTTGCTAACCACCATTTCTATGGGTTAGTAGAATAGAGCTATTCTTGAGCTAACTCAATTTTCTAATTGCTGTTTGGATCACCCAGGGTTAAGAATAGTGGAGCTAACCCAATTAGCTCTATTATTGCCCCATCCAAATGCAACCATAGAGAATATAAAAGAAGTTGTACTATATATATACAGAGAGAGTGAGAATATAAACAGAGAATCTGAAATTTCAACATGGCCTTCATATGAACATGTACTTGTAGATTCAATTTTATATTTTTTAAAACTTTTTTACTATTTTTTCCGAAAGGTAGAAAATGATTGGTCTAGAATCTTTAGATCAAGTGATTTCCAATCTATTTAAAAAATTAGTTTAATAAATCTAAAAAATGTAAAATTTCATCTACAAATACATCTTCATATAGAGATTATGTTTGAACTTCAAAAATAAAAATATAGAATTTGATCTACAAGTACATTTTACAAGTTCAAACCGACTGTTTGAATTTTGGAAATGAAAATATTCATCCATAGTACGGATCAATATGTGTGATTCATAGTTTGTAGCCTCACTCAAAATTTAATTCATTTAGTTTCCAATTTTAAACGATTGTATAATTTATCAATAAAATTTGAGGACTTAGATCTCGTCTTTTTTTTTTAAAGTAATATTCTGCTTCAAATTTCTTATATAAGACTTGGTCTCGTTTTTGTACCAAAAGTCAAGTAATTGAGAGAAATGTTTATATGATTAAATTTCTCTTTTACTTTAAATTAGCATATAACATGTCCAAGTTCAGTGCGCATAATTTAGTTTGTTGTTTGTTATTTCACCAATTGAGATATAAAACAAAGCATCTATTTTAAACAACAACTGACTTTTATAGCACAGATATCATAATTAATTGTGGGGTGGGGAATTTCATGTATACCCTCAAATACTTTGAAATTACATATTCCCCCCTCTAAACTTCATAATATCATATTTACCCTCCAAACTTCAAAAACCCACAAATTTACCTATTTTATTGTCTTTTCTATTAACAAACATTTTAAATTTATAAAATACTCATTTTATCCTTTATTAAGTAAAATGCCAGTTTATAAATTGTCAGTTTATAAATTAAAACTCTTTTCTATTAATATCATATTTACTATTTTCTATTAAAACTCATATTTAAAAAATATCAATTTCTAATTAGTAGGGATTATGGGAAAATTGGTTAATTTGTCTACTTCTGACGTATATACAGTGACATTTACGTTTATGCTTGTGTAAGCATCAGAAGTATAGAAATTAATCATTTACCCTCATAAACCGTTAATTCGAAGACTGGCATGTTTCATAAACATGCTACATTTTTTTTATTTTTTTAGTAAAGTGTGAAATGACTAATTTATAAATTTAAAATGAATTTTTATAGAAAATACAATAAAATGGTAAATTTGTGAATTTTTGAAGTTTAAAAGAGTAAATAAGATATTATTGAGTTTAAAGAGAAAATACGTAATTTTGAAGTTTATAAGGGGTATGCACGAAATTACCCTTAATTGTATATCAGCTCTTTTGAATTTCCCATTTTCTTGTAATTTACCTTGTCAATGATACCCTTTTAACCCTTTATCGTACCCGTATTGTATTCGATAAGGCGGATATAGGTAAAAAAAAATTTTCGTTAGCTTATTGGGGATGGGTATGGGTAAAAAAAAATTTCGTTATCTAAACGGGTAAGGGTACGGGTAAAGACTGTACCCGTTACCCTATAGGGTAATTATATAAATAAAATTAGCTATAATATTTGAGCAATAATTAGTGATGTTAAAATTTAATTGTGTGATATTTCATATGATAATGTTTGAGCAATAATTAGTTATGTATTTTTGTTATTTAATATATTTTTTTGCTATAAGAAAAATATTAATCATATTACTTTTATTTACATGTTTTGTTAATTACTTAAATAATTGAATTTGTTCGAAGAAATATTTAAATTCTCTTGCTTTATAAAAAAACAATTTAATTGGAATTGATTGCACATTTATTTTATTTATCAGTAATGTGATTGTATGTGTATGAAATGAATGAGTTTTGATGTACTATTTGTAAAATATAATAAATTTAATTATTATATTAGTAGTATCCGTTATGCACCCGCTACCGTTTCGTTACCTAATAATATTAACAGGTATGGGTAGGATAGAGTAAGGTCAATTCTTAATGGGTAAGGGTAGGATAGGGATAAGATCAATTCTTAATGGGTATGGGTATGAAAATGCTTCTAGCCTACCCGTATCGTACCCATTGACAGCCCTAAATTTACCGCTATAAGCGAAATACCTTTCTCCTCGTCAAATTTCACTGATCTCCAAACAGGCAATCAGTAATGTAATTTGTACTTATTATTGTTCTAATTGAGTTTTAAGTTTCATGATTTCAAAACAATATCAAATGACACTAATAATTATAGAAGTTATTATTTAAGGAATGAATCAATAAGCATTGTCCAGTATGTAAAGACATGAAAGTTCAAAATGGGGTTTTTATACATAGCATATCAAGTATTTATTTATATCTAGCGTATCAAGTCTTTATAAATTGTATATCAAGAAGAAGAATAAAACATGGAAGCGAATATAGAGTAGAATTAGAATGTTCCTAAGTTCACCAATTCTCTTTATGAACTCAACTCTAAAATCTATCATATTAACCTTAAATGATAAATCCGAACTGTTGAAACCCGTCTACCTTATGAGTGATGCATCTATGTGTAAAAATTAAAATTTTCAAATTATTTTGTATAGAGTCAAGTGGTTAAAAACCTTTCAAAAAATGAATGCATTAAAATTAATTTATAAACTTTCTTATTTTGACCGCTTGACTTTATACTAAATTAATTCGAAAGTTTAAAATTATTACATGTAGATGCATCACTCGTAAGGTAGAAGGGTTTCAACAGTTTAGATTTGTCATTTGAAGTCAATTCGATAGATTTTAGAGTTGAGTTCACAAAGAGGACTGGTGAACTTAGGAACACCCTAGTTCTACTCAGCGAATATAAACAAAAGATATTTCAATATGAATCTCATTTGAGAGAGAAAATTAAATACAAGACGTTCGATTTTAGATTTGCATGATTTCTCACATATCGTCAAAAATATGTGCGAAATTGAACGAAGAGAAAAAATAGGTTGGTGATGAGACAAAAAAAAATCTTTTTTTACGCGAGAGAGAGAAATAATGTAAGTTAAAAAAATGAATATGAGGGGCATATTGGAAGATTAAGATCCGAGGATCAGGATATTTCTCTTTTTTTAAACTGTCAATTTACAAAAATTCTGACAAGCAAACAACTGAGATTTGCATAAATCATTGGAGCACTTTATTAAATTCTTGCGTGTGAACTAAGAACTAGCTTTTAGTGTAGTGGCAAAGATAAATAATTTTTGATATGGGAGATCATTGATTTGAATACCAACTGAAATATCATTTATTATAACAACAAAAGAATATTAAATAATTGAATAGCTTGATTTCCAACCTTTACTTAAAAAAAATCCTTGAATGTGAACCAGTGAGTGCTAAAATAAATTAATCGTTACAACTTTCTGAAATTGTTGTAACAATTTTCTGAATTTTCACAGTGGATTAATTAATTCCCGGATTTATATATAAATAATGGGTTTTTTGGGACGCTTTAATTCATTCAAATCCTTCATAAATTACCTCTTTTCAATAGAATAGTTATCTCATAGACGGAAGCAGGTTGGGTCCGACGTCCATCGAACTCAAATTTGAGTCCGATGAGTTTCGGGACCGTCCAATCTACTTTAAGATTCGTGCGCACGAATCTTAAAACAGATGCGAAAGTTACGGGTGCGAATCTTAAAGCAGATCGGACGGTCATCGGACCCAAACTGACCTCCTCATAGACGTCATCTTAGTTGAAGAGGTTTACTTAGTCAAATGCTTCATTTTAACCTTAAATCCACCTTACAAACAAGTGAATTAGCCATGTAGCATGTGTCCTCTTGAGAGTCTTTTTATAAGAATTATTATTATTACTATGATTTTATTTTATGGCAATGTATTCATTGAAGGCTTTATAATTATTAGGGTTGTTTTTTGTGCTTCACTTTGAAAAAAGAAATATACATTAATTGAAGGAAACATTAATTCTTAAAATAAAAAAACAATTTCTACAGAAAATTATTGTGTATCAGAAACTTTTTGAAAAAAAAATATATTTTTGTCATTATTAAAACTATATACAAAGATAAACCACACGATTAATTGTGCATCAATTCAACATAGCAACACAAAAAAATATATATTATTGTAAGAGTTATAATGCACTTTAGGCACACAAACGTACATATTTTTTAAATAATGAGAGCAAAAATGATGGAGAACCGTCCAACAAAAAATAAGAACAGAAAAATAAAATCATCCCGATAAAAATCCGAAATTTTTATTTATAACATTGTTCAAAAAAAAAGTAAACCAAATAACCATCGATTCTGGAAATTTCGAATTTCACCATGGCGGCACTTTACCGGTGCGGACCCATTTCAGGGAGGCCGCACAATGCCGGTGCGGACCCTGTTATTTTTTTTTATAAGAAATGTAAAGTTTGATTAGGAAGTTGTTTTGGAAATTTTATTAGGAAGTTTTTATCAGAAATATAAAGTTTGTTTTGGAAGTTGTTTAATTGTTGTGTTTCAAATGTCGTTTAATCTGAAATTTTTGTTCGTTTGTTTGATCAAATATAAAGAAACATTACAATAGAACAATGAGCTATATAAAGAAGCATACAATAGAACAATGCTAATGTTATCGTACATTACAAATAAGTCTAATAAACTGAAAATAAACAACGTTTTTACGAATACAATTAAAAATAGATAAATATCCCATCCATTGATAGACTCTCAACCTGCAAATGTATGAAATAGTGACTGTTAAATCTGATTGTTTCAAAATTTATTAGAAGTTGAAATTGATTAGTAAAAATAATAAACTATCTCGTGCACCTCGAGCAACTCTGTTTTGTCTTTCCTGTGTATCTCAGCCGCTTGGTGTCCTCTTCTCCTATTATTTAGAACGTCCATCCACATTAGAATTCGATTGTGCCGTCTTCTACCCAAAGAAACATTTGTATCCCCTGGAACAAGGACAGGGCCATCGTGTTCAGGCCATTCTGACTGATTTTCATACACATGCCATTCAGCCCTCCATGTGTTGATCAGTGTCTGGATGTGGTAGTAGTGACAAAGATGCTAGGGTCGATGCCTCGGAGATGACACAAGGACAGCACATGAGAACACGGTATTCTATCCAATTGAGGCTTTTGGCACGTGCAAGTTATCGTGTGATCATCCCTGATTATCACCATGTATTTGAAATTGGCCTTGGTAAACTGGCCAGAAGCGTCAGGTATGAAAGCGTGAACTCTCTCTTGTGTGGAGGTTACCTCGAACTTGTTGTAATTGCCAAACCCCCCAAGCATCTTCATTTTATCGGACCTCTCGAACCGTTTGTTAATCAGCTATGAAAAATTAAAAAGTAATGAAGAAGTCATATTTTTTTAACGAAGTTCATAAAAAATTATGAAGAAAAAACTATAAATAAAAATACATGATGCACACGACACGAGAATTGTTGACCTTGACTGACTTCAAATTCCGCTTTGGCCTTCCTTTGTACAAACCATGTGAGACACTTGTAAAATGTGTCTTCAATTATTGTTGCCACCGGTAACTTACGAGATGACCTGAAAACATTATTTAGCGACTCGGACCCGTTTGTAGTCATAATTCCCCAACGATGACCACCGTCCAGTGCTTGGAATATCTTCCATGGTTTCGGGCACTCGTTCTCATCTTGATCCAAATATTTACCAACACCGTCCAGCCAATTGAAGGCAATGTCACATACATTCCCCATTATTTGCATTCTTTGCTCGTATCTCCTCACTCCTCTTAGCTACACATATCCTAAAATGCCAGATTGCCGCATTACTGCAACCGTTCTTCTTCATGTTCTCGGCTATGTGAGTAGCACAAAGACGGTGAACACATTGATCCTCATCCTCATCGTTCCACCCCAGATCATCTTGTCTGAACACCTTCTTGATACCCTTTCTCCTATTAGTAATGGCACACATGAATCTGGAGCGAATTACATTGTGGCGTAACCATTGCATGAACCACGCACAATCTTCGAAACTCTCTGATTTTACCAATGAAAAAGCCAACGGGAGGAGCTGGTTTTATGCATCGTATCTGGTTGCAATCAACAATTTACCTGTGGTAAAACAATCAAATTAATTTCGTAAGAGCCGAAATCAACTAAATTAAATAAAGTTAAAACAATCAAATTAGTTACCTTTATACCGACCAGACATAAAACATGCATCAACGGTGATGACCGGTCTGATATGTTGAAAAGCAGCTATGCACGGTCTAAATGCCCAAGCCGCCCTATGAAAATACTTGTATGTTCCAGGTTTACCGATGAGAAATGAGGTCACCTCAAACAATGTTTCTGTCAATAAAAAAAATAAGTTCAATTGTTGATTAACAATCAAATGACGTAAAAAAAAGAAGGAACAATATAGTACCTGGGTTGCTTCTTTTGATTGCCTCCAACAATGGAACTATAAGAGCGTATGACCCCTCCCAACTACCAAATTGACGGGCAATTGCCAACTCACGGCTACGCCACAGTTTGTTGTACGCCAGTATCTGACCGTTGTACCTTTCAGTAACAGCAATCCTGACAGCTTGAATACTCAAATCAACATCGTTTCTCATGTGAGCCGATATACACTCGGCAACCATACTAGCCGACAACTGTGTGTGATATGTTCTTGTCGCATCCGCGTGACATGAATGTTTTGTTGGGCACTTGGAGACACGCCATTGTGTTCTAAACGATGGCCTTTGCTAGTATGTACCAGCCACAGTAATTGTCCTTGCACTTGGACCTAATTCTTGTGGTATCACTGTGCGTATTTCTTATCTCTTTATTGCAAAGTATGTGAAACCTGACATTTGCGCTCTTCATTTGCTCTTTTGAGTCATATGTTTGTCCCTCAAATAATTCATTCTCATACTCTGCCCTCCTTCCAAACAAATCCGAATTTGCTTCCCAAAATCCTGATGTGTCATTGAAAGTCGAAATTGGGTGCTGAAACCCGCGATCCATTATCCGAAACCCGCGATCGACCCTGAAAGTCCTTTCTCGTCCAAGCACAAGCCCGGTATCTTCCTCGTCACTATGATCGCTCATACCCTCAGGATCAACATCACCCCAATTTTTCTCTGCCTCCAGTAATTCCGGATCCACTGTTTCATCGGTTTCATCCGGATCACAAGATTGACCCCAATGAGCGGTCCGACTAGATGAAGGCTGGTCAGTCCGGGGTGGGGCCCGACAGGAGGGCCGACTACTGGACGGTCGGTCCCTCTGAACTGGGGCCCGACTACTAGACGGTTGGTCAATTTGGACAGGAGACGGACTAGAGCAGGATGAGTTACCCCGACTATGACCCTAGATTAACCTCATAACTAGGTTGGTACGCCGGGCTTTGGTAACCTCCACATATAGGTCAATTATCTTGTATGCACCCCCAGAAAAACTCATGGTTTGGTTGTACAATACCTGCCAGACTCCCTCATTCTGAATTGGAAAGAGTTGGAACCAAGTTTGTGCTGAACTAGTCGGCATGCTAATTTTGGCATCAATTTTAAGGTCATACTGACCCTGATCCAACCCAAATTCTGACATATACTCGATTTAATTCCCACATAATCAGTACCCGGCAATACCGGAATCACAATAACAGGTCCGATACTATAGTAAATTAAAAATAGATACCATAAGAGCCATCTTCAATCCAATACAGAAGAAACCTAAAATTAAAAATTAACTAAATTAATTATTAACCTATTGAAAATAAAAATAAAAAATTTAAAAGAAGAGAGAAAAAACTTACAGATTAGAGATCTAATCCAGGAGAGAGAATGTGTGAGAGTGTGGAATGAAATTTCACTGGAATTTCAGCTATAAAGAACAGGGTCTGCACCGGCATATTGCGGAACTTTTTAAGGGTCCGTACCGGTATTCTGCGGCCCAGCTGAAATGGGTCCGCAGAATGCTGGTGCGGCCATGGTGAAAATCGAAATGCCCAACAACGATGGTTATTTGGTTTATTTTTTTTAACAATGTTATAAATAAAAATTTCGGGATAAAAATCGATGATGTGGCATAGCTAAAAAGAACACTTTTTATGAAATATATATTGTTAGTACAAAAGGTCGAATTACTAAATATTCAACATTTTACATGTATGTTATATACTTCATATTACCTTTAAATAGCAAAAAAAATATTTCAGTTTTGTTCTTTAAAATATTCATAAGTTCATCTCTACTTGATCTAATAATAGAAAAAAAATCAAACGTTACGCTCTAGCAATAAATTTATAATTATAAAAGTAATGGAAATTTGAAAAAAAAAAAAATATTGTTTTATCAAAGGACTTTGGTTGAATTAAAAATTCACACGTCAAATCCCTTCTAATAAACTGAGGATTCAAAATAAAAAAATTAACGTAAAGAAAAAAAATATTAATATAGAGAAATGTATTTAATTTATAGAGAACGAGAAAAGAAATTGCCATATAAAAAGTTAAATAAAAGGAGGTAAATCGAAAAAAATCATTATTAATTAGATGCGAAGTTTCATCACTCAATGAGTATTTTCTCAATCATCATTATACAGAGTCCGGCTAGTATAACACTAAATAACACCACATCTTAAACCATTAGATTTACTTTAATATTCGTGCGAGATGGAGCGCTTGATCAGAGAAAACGGAGAACGGAGACGGGAGAGGTCTTAGAATCCTCCGTTAGCGCCTTCGTGACAACCCCCCCCCCCCCCCCCCCCCCCCCCCCCCAACGTGCTCTCTCTCTCTCTCGTTCGCTTTCATCTAGCGTAGGCCCTCGCTGCTCTCTTTCTCATCTCTCCTCAGTCGCGCTCTTGCCCTAACCCTTGCCTCGCCCGGCTCAGCGCCTCCGCTGGTATGAAAACTTAACCCGATTTCGTGCTATCCTCTTTACTAATTTAAGATATGTTGCATTTGTTTGTCTCTTGATTTGAGAATTGATGTAAATGGAGAATTCTTACTTCAGTTTTGTCCAAAAATTGCTCGATGAAATTCCAAAATGAAAATAAAAGGCTATCTCTTCTGTTTGTCTCCTAATTTGAGAATTGGTTTAAATGGAGTTTGCAATTTAACTCTTTTCTAATTTATATTTTGTTATGTAAGAACTTGGGACTTGCAATTTGTCTCTTAATTTAAGCATGTTATGGTAATGAGTCAGCTAGGCTAATGTTTGAATACACTTAAAACATTCGAGGCTGAAAGAAGACCTCAGCAACTAAAACTCCATTTAGTGATGTTAAGGTATTACTTGTTTACTTGTGTTGCTTGTTTATTACTATAGTATATTTTTCTTGTTTTGTTTACTATTATACTTGTATTATTTTTTTACTGAAATGAATGTACATCGGAATTTTACTTATATGTAGAAGGAGTGAATTTTTGAATTTTTTGGACTATCTTGAAAAATTACATAAGAATTGGCTATTGGATTTAGGAGATTATCTCCGAAGGAACAACAAGTCTACTTGTTTAGTTGTGTTGTTTTACTTGTTTACTTGTGCTGCTTTCTGACTAGAGAACTCCATCCCTTTAGAAGGCTCAAAACTTTGCTCTCCCGCTTCATTTATCAACAAATCATCCACTTCATCTACGTTCAAAACATTTATTTCATCTACCGCAAAATCATCCATTTATCTGCAAATAAATAGAACACAATGGTTATAAGTCACAATTTAATATTAATGTTAACTCAGGCTTCATGTTAACAGGTATTACGAGATTGAGCAATAAACCATCATATCCCAAAAATTAGTCCGTCGATTGATCAATAAACCAGAATTCATATCACCGACGGTACCGTAATAGGGAATCTTTTACAATTACTTGATCTGGACCGTTCTTTTTAACTCGGCACGAATCTCAAAGCCCAATAATACTGCCCCCTCAGTCAGCCTGAATCCCAAACCGGCTGAGAGTTAATCTCAACCGTAAATAGCTAATTTTAAAAGGGAATCTTTTACGGTACTGTCGAGGATATGGACTCCAATAAACCATATACCAAAATTGTTCCATTGCAGTACTTATAATTCTTTCAATAATTTAAACAAAAATTCTTAAACCATTAAACAGAAGATAAACAAGTATGTTGAAAATTTACCCATTGTTGACTCTTTAATCACTGTGATTTTATCACAATTCTAAAAGTGTCCATATACTTCATGCATATTCCGGAGTTAGGACGATTGGGACGTAAATAAAAACTAAAAGTCACGAGCAACACGACAATTCTACAAAATTCAAGAGTTAAATTGAACACCCGAGCATTACCAGAACATGCTTAAATTAAGAGACAAATTGCAAACTCCAAGTTCTTACATAACAAAAAATTAATTAGACAAGAGTTAAATTGCTTATCCATTTACACCAATTCTCAAATCAGAAGACAAACAAAAGAGACAACATTTTACTTTGTGGCATTTCATCGAGCAACTTTAGGACGTACTGAAGTAAGAATTCTTCATTTACATCAATTCTCAAATAAAGAGACAAACAAGACAACATGTCTTAAATAAATAAATTGGATAGCACGAAATCGGGTCAAGTTCTCATACCAGCGGAGGCACTGAGTCGGGCGAGACAAGTCATGGTTAGATGAGGCCGCGTCGCTGAAACGAATTAAGGCGCGACTGAGGCGAAACAGCGAGCGTGTGAGGTAGCAAGCGTGACTGAGGAGAGATGAGAGAGAGCAGCGGAGGATTAGGGTTAGACTCTACGAGAGCGAACGAGAGGAAGCATCGGGGAGTCAAGGGGTTTGCGAGAGCGAATGAGAGAGAGAGAGAAGAGAGAGAGCGTGTGGGGGAGGGGGTCTAACGAAAGAGGTAACGGAGGATTCAGTTTTAGATTTTTCCGTCTCCGTTTTTTTTAATCCAGCGCTATATCATGCACGAATATTAAAGCAGATCATATGGCTCATGTGGTGTCATATAGTTTGATATGACACTAGTGTTATATTAGCCGAATTCCATTATACAAGTAACTATCGTTCAATAATTTTTTTTGCTATTGTTATATACATAATTTATTTATTTTTTCGTTTCAAAATTCATAAATTAAATTAATGTACATAATTTATCATTTTCGATAAAAAAAATTTCTTGTACTAAATGAAATTTTAAAATAAAATGTCGAGCAAGTGAAACTATTAGGGTTTTCTGAGGAGAGGCCAGAAACAAGAGATAGAATCTTATGAGAAAGCTTAATTGTATTCTTGACTTCATAATTACATAGAGTACAATGAGATGTATTTATAACAACATAAATCTCTAAAAAGATAAAATTATAAATGACACGTCCTAAAATACCATATACTAAATACTAAATTTTTACCTCCTTAATATAGCATGTCAAATATAGCCTACTATTTCTGACATGCTGCTAAATCAAGCCTGATGAAAATATATAATGTGATGAGAGACATACACAACAGAAACCATTACTAATTTCGTTTTTCACTGTACCTTTTTAATACTGCTGCCAATTTTCTCCTTTTCCACAGGCCTACACACAAAAGAATATTTTTGTTTTCCTAAAACATTCGAGTCAACTGAAAGCAGAAGGAACTACGGAAGCATATGTTCTTGATACTGATATATAACTACAAGTTAGCTCCCTTAGATTTACACCAGAAATACGTTTTGCTCTTGGGCCAACCACCGTCCCCGGATTTTCAAGATTTCCAAGATTTGGTTTACGGCCCAATCTTTCTCTCCTCATGGCTCTGTCGTCTGTGCTAGCGGACATGGAGTCCTCTATGCGGCGATTTCTGGATTGTGCGAAGCTTCTCTGTGAGCCAACCCGCTCCACCGTGCCTTTAGAGATTCCGCCTCTTCAATCGCATATCTCTCCGACAGGTGCGATTTCGCTTACTGGAGGAACATTAGGCCCCCATTTCTCGCTACTCTCCGCCTCCAGTTCACTTCCTCCACTCTCTGTGGGTAGGCCCCCGTCGATGGATGACATTCGTTCGCTCTCCAGTTTGCCTTTACCTCACTCCTCTCCGTCTAAGTCTGCTGCTGGCCCCCCCTCATCACCACCTGGCGACGTCTTCTCCCAATGGCGTCCTTTCGAATCCGCTATCAATAGATCCTATGCGGCGACATCGGCTCTTGCACCTCCTCCTGCTTCAGCAGTTCCCACAAATCATACCACAGAAAATCTGAAGCTTCTCGATACTTCTAGGGTTCCCGCAGTGTCTCGCCTTTATTCTAAGCTTCTTTCTCTCAATTCGCTTTCTAAAAAGGGTTCTGTCGTTTGCTTTCGTTGCGGCGATTTGGGTCATCTGGCTCAAGATTGTCGCAACGCAGTGGTTTGTTTTGCTTGCAATCGTCTTGGTCACAGATCGCATACTTGCAAGGCGATCACAATGTTACCCTCTTCATCTCGTCCCCCTCTTACGGATGAGATGAAAGTATTCGGAAATACTCTCCCAGTGCAGCGTTTTAGTAGTAACAAGGCGATTAAAGATTTCGAAGCTATTTTGCGCCGTGATGTGGTCATCAAAGATTCTTATAGAAAAGGTGCTGAGTTTATTCGTTCTTGTCTGACTGATCGATTTCCAGTACCTAATTTTCACTGGAAAGTTGTTCCTCTAAATGATGAATGCTTTGTGATTACTCCGCCTGATCCGACCTGGAGACAAATTGCTTTGGAAGAGGGTCGGGTTTTATTAGGTGATATTGTTTTCCCTCTTGAGACTTTTGATCCGACCAAGTATGATGGTGGCTGGGAACCTCAAACTTTCTGGATTAAAATTTTTGGCTTGCCTTCTGCTTTATCTCGTGGTCCTGATTTTGAAAGATTGATTAGTGACATGGGGGGTTTTGTCATACAAGTTGATCCTTTGTCTCGTAGTCGGGATATTATGAAATATCTACGACTTAAGATTGGGGTTTCTGCGAGGTCTGACATCTCTCCCTGTCAAAAGTGTTGTTTACTGGTCCAGATGGTCAATCCAGGTATCACTGGATCCAATTCGTTGTTGAAGGAGAGGGAAGGCCTTCATCTGTTCATTAGCGCCCTTACTGGCAGCGCCGCCAGCCTATTGGGGCTCCCCACCTCTCCCACAACCAGTTAAGTCTACCCCCTCCTCTCATCAACGTTTAGTTACTCCTTCCCCTCCACCTCTGCCCCTTCCATAACCTGTGTCTTCTTCGACTCCTTTACCTAAGCCCCCTCCATCTTTGCCAGTACATTCTGGCTCTCATATCATTCAGAGTGACTCATCTAATCGCTTTACCCCATTGAGAGAACTACCTGATACTTTACCAGTATCCACTGCTGCTGATTCTAGCTTTGTCTTAGACCATGATCCTTGGTCTGAGCCCTCTCCTCCCCCTCCCCCTCCTCCCATGGATTCTAAAGATCCTTGGGACGTTGCCATTGGAAATGAAAAAGAAAAGAAAAGGAAAGGGAAACATCAGGCAACCACATCTGATGAGCCTCGTAATAGCCTTAGGGTTAAATTGAATCAATTGGCTGGGGCAAAGGAAGTGACTCCTACTGAGGGAGCAAAGCCTTCTGCTAAGTCTGCTAAAGCTACCACAGGTACTCAGTTTCTTTTGGAACAATTTCCTTATTCTTCTCTTTCTGATTTAGATTTGGTAAAGTTGTATGATATTAGTGGTTTTAAATTAGGAGATAGTTTAAATGATAGTATTAAGATTGTTCAAGCTTTAAGAGCTTTATCTAAGCCTCGTTTTGAGTCAGTTATTTCTGAGAGTGTACAGACTGGTCATATTCCTGATACTGTGACACTAATGCAGTTACAGGATACTGATACAGTAGAGTCTTCTGAGACAATTGAGTCTCACAGTATTAGGGATTTAACTAAATATAATGGTTAAAGTTCTTAACTGGAATGCTAGAGGATTAGGTTTATCAGTTAAAAGAAGATACTTAAGTGATTTAATTAAGGACAACAATGTTGACTTGGTTTGTATTCAGGAAACTAAAAAAGAAATTTTTTCTGATAGAATTTTACGAACTTTAAGTTTTACTGTTACTCAATGGATAGGGGGTTTACTTTTAGGTTATAATGATTCTGTCTTCTCCTTGATTGCTTCTTATGTTAGAGATTATTCAATTACAGTACATTTAAAAAATAAGACAGATAACTTTGAATAGTGTTTTACAACAGTTTATGGACCTCTCTCTACTAATACTAGAAGAAATTTTCTTTTAGAATTAGCTGATATTGGTAATTTAGGAATTGATGCTTGGATTATAATGGGTGACTTTAATATGATTCGACGTAGATCAGAGAGATCTGGTCCCTCATTTAATCATGTAATTAGTAGTCGTTTTAACTCTTTCATTAGAGATGAGGAATTAATGGAACTCTCTTTATCAGATAGAAAATTTACTTGGGCTAGATCTTTAAATTCTCACTCTCAGGCCTTATTAGATAGATGTTTTTGCACCAATTCATGGAATTCTCATTTCACTTTGGCAAAACTCTCTTCTCTGCCCAGGGCATACTCTGACCATAATCCCTTGATCTTAGATACTCAAGCAGTAATATTTCCTAAGTCTAAAACTATTAAATTTGATAAAACTTGGTTAGCCATTGATGGTTTTTACGACTTAGTAACTTCTTGGTGGTCTGCCATTCCTTTGACATCTGATTTGGGACTTAGCTGGAAATTGAGAATGCAATTTTTACGCAAAAAATTAAGAGGTTGGAGTTCAAATGTTAGAGGAGAAACAAAGAGGTTAAAGTCTAATCTTTTAGCAAAAATTGGCATTTTTGAACAACACTTAGATGATAACTGTCTTACTGATCATGACTTAGATAATTGGATTTCATGTCAAAATGAGTTGCATAAATTATATTTAGAAGAAGAACAATATTGGCAACAGAGATCAAAACTTAAGTGGTTTTTAGAGGGAGACCTCAATACTAAGTTTTTCCATGTGGTAGCCTCTTCTAGGAAAAAGAAAAACTCTATTGGCAGCTTAGAAATTGAAGGGACTTTAGTTTTTGATCAAGCTCTAATACATAAGCATATCACTGACTTTTACAAAGGTCTTATGGGATCCTCTACTTCTAGAATCATAACTTTACAAAAGGATCTATGGTTGCCTTCTGAAAATTTAAATAGAGATCAATGTTCATTTTTAGAAACTCCTTTTACAATGGAGGAAATTAAAAGAGTTGTTTTTGCTTGTAACCCTTCCAAAGCTCCTGGTCCAGATGGCATGTCTTTTCAATTTTATCAATCATTCTGGGACATAGTTAAAGATGACTTATTTAGGCTATTTACTGATTTCTACAATCATTCATTAGATGTTTCTAAATTTAATCTTGCATCTATTTGTTTGATACCTAAAAAGGAGGATGCAATTACTGTTAGAAATTTTAGACCAATTAGTCTCATTAATTGTAGCTATAAACTGATTACTAAACTACTAGCTGATAGATTGGCTTGTGTTATGGATTCTTTGATTGATCCTTCTCAAACAGCTTACATTAAAGGGAGATTAATCTTAGATAATGTAGTTTGTGCTCATGAAATCCTTCACCAAGTAAAAATTAAAAAACATAAAGGGGTTTTGTTTAAGCTGGATTTTGAGAAAGCATTTGATCATGTTAATTGGGATTTTATTTTAGAAGTGCTACAAGCTAGAGGATTTGGACACAAATTTATCACTTGGATTAAATTAACTCTAGAAGGTAGTAGAACATGTGTTAATCTAAATGGTTCATTAGGTCCTTATTTTTCTTGTAAAAGAGGAGTGAGACAAGGAGATCCCTTGTCTCCTTTTCTATTCATTTTAGTTACTGATGCTCTTAACAAAATCCTAACTAGAGCTCATAGAGGAGGATTTGTAGAAGGTCTAGGTAATTTTCTAATATAGGAAATATAATGAATTTACATTTTGCAGATGATACTCTTCTCTTTCTCAAAGCTGAGGCTGTAACCTTAAGTAATATCAAATGGCTACTCTTAGCTTTTGAAAATACTTCAGGTCTCAAAATCAATTATGAGAAAAGTGAAATGTATCCTCTTAATATATCTGATCTTGAGAGTAACTCTTTAGTTTCAGTATTAGAATGTAAAGTAGCTACTTTACCTTTAACCTACTTAGGTGTGCCTATTAATAATAAAGCCCTAACAGATATCGATTGGCAATTACTGATTGATAAGATTGAAAAGAGACTTCAAAGTTGGAAGGGTTCCCTATTATCACTAGGTGGTAGGGTCACACTTTTAAACTCTGTTCTCTCTGCAATTCCTCTATACTGGTTGTCTATTTATAGGATGCCTGCCAAAATTAGACATAAAATTGATAAAATAAGAAGAAAATTTTTGTGGCATGGTGGTAATTCCACTAGGAAAAAATATTCCTTGGTTGCATGGGATGTGGTTTGCAAAGGTAAAGATCAAGGAGGTTTAGGTATTCTGGATCTTAAGCTAATGAATAAAGCACTCTTAGCTAAATGGTGGATTAGATTTCTTGATAATTCTTGTCAAGGAAGATGGAAAGATATTCTCCTTAGTAAGTATGGTAAAAGAACTTCTCCCACTGTGTGTTCTACTTTTTGGAAATCCATTCTTAAAGATCATGTAGTTATTAATTTAGGACTTAATAAAGAAATAGGTAATGGTAATTCGACATCTTTTTGGTTAGACATATGGTGTACTGAACATGCCCTACAATTTCAGTATCCTAATTTATTCTCTATTGTTACACATCGATTCATTTCTGTAGCTGAGGTATTTGCCACCTCTCCTATGCATTTGTCTTTCCAAAGACAATTAACAGGTATATACTTAATAGAATGGCTGGCTTTACAGCACCAATTCCAACATTTTACACTTTCAACTCAAGTAGAGGACAGATTGATCTGGAGATGGTCTAATGATGATCATTTCACTGTTCATTCCTTCTATAAATGGTTAGAATATGGAGGAATGCCTAACTTAGAGTATACCACTATTTGGAAATCAAATATACCTTTAAAGATCAAAATCTTTTTATGGTTAGTAAGAAGAGATAAGATTCTTACTAAGGTTAACTTAGCAATTAAGGGGTGGCCAGGTGATACCACCTGTGTGTTCTGTGATCAAGTTGAAAGTACAGACCACCTATTTATACACTGTTCTTATATTAGATTAATTTGGAATTGGATTGCTACTTACAATAACTTTTCATTTGATTGTGTTTCTTTAGAGGATTTATGGTTGCTTGATGCAGCTATTCCTTTAAAAGATAGATTATTAGTTGAATTATTAAGGGCAGCAGTCCTTTGGACCATTTGGTTAGAAAGAAATAGAGTTTGCTTTAAAGATACTAATCCTCTTTCTATTAAGGCAATTGGTGCTAAGATAATTTCTTTAGCCACTTTTTGGTGCAAGTCCAAATCAGAAAATTCTGTACTTAAGTTAAACCTAATGCTTCCTTTTGATGTTAAGGACCTCCCAGATCTAATTCTGGAGGAAGCAACAAGCAGCCCAGACTCCTCTCAGGTAGTGGATCTCTTACTCTCACTAAACAGGGTGAGTTCCGAGGAAACCTTTATTCAGGATTCTGGAGCTGGCAGCCCCCAAAATCCAATGTCTGGAGAAGAATTGAATGATGATGGGGATGACATTAACTGGGAGGAATTAGTTTAATATTTTAGTGTAGTTCTGTTCTTTCTTTTTGGGTGTTTAGACTCTTGGCTATTGTAATCCATCAGGTTCTTTCATTTTGGTGCTGTTTAGTTTGTTTTGGTACTGTTTTTAGCTAGATCTTTATAACTGTTGTAATTTTGTAAATGACTCTTATGTCTTGATTTTGGTATCTAATTTAGATACCAATCAGGTTCATATGATTTCTAATGAAATCGGTGGAAATATCCACTATTCTTCAAAATTGATACTGATATATACTTCACGGTAGAATGAGCTCCCAATCGAACCAAAATAATTTTAATACATATTTAAATTATAGAAAATCTGCTTTAAGATTGGTACTAATTAAAAATGACAATACATATTTTATTTATACGAATAAGTTATACTAATTTATACTAAATTATACTAATCTAATTTATATTATTTAATTTATAACAATTAATAACTAATTTATATTATTTTGATACATTTCTAATAAATCTTAATAGTTTATAACTATTAATAACTAATTTATATTATTTTGGTACATTTCTAATAAATCTTAATAGTTTATAACTATTAATAACTAATTTATATTATTTGGTACATTTCTAATAAATCTTAATAATTTATAACTATTTTGGACTAAAAACTAATTATAGAAAAATGAGGGATTTACATGCAAATATGTAGAGGAAGAGGAGATTTGCTTGGAGAAAGAGAGAATAAAAGAGGAGAGAGTGTTGATTTTTTGAAATGAATTAGGAGCAAAACCTAATCTCTGCTCAGATATTTATAAGCACCCGGACCGTTAGAATTTCTGGCAATCCTGAAAAAATAATGGACTGTCAAAAATTCTACAGTTTGGACATTTTTATAAATATAAAAAAGATTATAGATATTTTATAATTTTTTATTTAATTGTGGATATTAATAAAAAATTCGGCCGAGTATACTCACAGCCGGCCAAATTAATTTGATACTTATTTGAAATTTTGAGATTCGTGTCAGAATAAAACTGACGACTCAAATCTCATTCTACCCGATCAGCTATTGCACTGATCTGAATTCAAAATTTTGGTTGTTTAGGTATGCACCCCTTCTTCAGATTTGTCAAGGAAGAGGTGGTGGTGAATCAATCTCGTGCTCAAGTCCTTGATCCTCATTACATGCGTGGTACTTCTTTTTCCCCTTTTCAGTTCTAGTTTAGCAAAGAAGCAATTAATGGCTCAAGTACAGGTTGCATTGTTTAAAAAATACCAGCGTGTTGAATCAGGCATGATGATTATAAATTTATAATTGATTTATCTGTGAGGATTTGCTTGATTCTCTTGCTACCTGCCACGAGCTGATTTTTTCATCGGTAGCACACAAAAAAAAATGTTTCCACTTATACCAGGTTCAGTGGTCGACCTCTGAAAAATTCAGCGGTTAGAATATGAGTTATGAGATAACCGGTATTGTTTGAAATGATAACACATATTTCAACTGCTGAATTATCGGCCATTATATAAATTGCAATTTGCTCAAAATAATAGTAGGGGTGTAATTTTTTTTTTTTGGTTTAATATAAAAAACTCAGTACTATGAGTGACTGGGTTGTCACCTGTCCTAGTTCTTGCAGGATAAATTTTGTGGGTTCTCCTTACCAAACTAGTAAAACCCCTGTACCAGTTCGTACCAGTACTAGATCAGATTTTTTCCTGATGAAAAATAAAACTGGTAAGATTTCTCCTGTTTTTACTTTAATTTTTTATCTTATATAGTTCGTCAATATATTAGACAGCCTATAAATTCTGACAAAGTCACATCGTGAACTTGAAAACCTTCAATGGACGATATAAGAAAGAAAAAAAAGGTTATTATAGGCATAAAATAAATAAATTTTGTAGTCTGTTAACCATGAGATCAAGAGAAAAGGAGAAAGAAATGAGGTCAACCAACACGAGAGTCAAATGAGAAATATATAAGACTTTGACAATTATACATTTTCTTTAACTTACTATACATATATTAAAAACCACCTTCCTGTCAGCAAACAACTTACAAGCATTGTCAATGTACAAAAGAATAACAAACCTCATAATTTGAAAGTTGCAAGCCTTTTGAGAAAAGAAGGTAATTCAAAAATGTAAGAACAAAGCTTATAAGAGACTGATATCTTCGAAGGTTGTCGAGGAATCAACGAGCACTAATCCCCAATAAGAACAATTATGCGGGAGATTTGGAAGTGCAGTGTGCTTATTTGTCAGCATCTGGTTTACATCGCGCATTTTGGGGCGCATTTGGGGTTGCTCTAGCAAGCACAGGAGTGCTATGTGGATGCACCTTTCTACTTCATTAACAGGGTATGGTTTCTTTAGTTTTGGGTCTATTAGCCCTTGCACATTCCCTTCATCCCAGTATTGTAACACCTGAGATAAATTATTAACCACAATTTTATGGGCTTTTTTTGGCATTAATTGTAGAATTTTTTACATATGTCATAAGTATACTTACATGAGCAATGAGACCAGATGGAAAAGAGCTAGTCCTTTGGCCGGTAACCAATTCCAAAATTAGAACCCCAAAGCTGTATACATCAGATTTAGTTGAGAGGATCCTCTTTTTAAGTTCTGGTGCCTTGTGCCCACTGCAGAAGCAAAAATTAACATAACAAATAAGAGATAATAACTTGAACATGTTGAGTTATATTTAAAAAAACAGAAACAATTTCATGCTAAAAAATAGAAGCCAACTTGAATTGAAGGTACTAGGAGTTAATCAAACTCACCAGCTAGTTACCATGCAAAGCTTCACAAAAAACCCATCTTGCTCAAAGAGCTGTGACAGACCAAAATCAGAGATTTTGGGTATCATATCCTGGTTAAGAAGTATGTTACTCGGCTTTATTTCACAATGAATAATCGCACGTCCACTATCCTCATGTAGGTACAGTAAACCTGCGCTAATCCCTTCTATGATACTGTGCCTCATTCCCCAATATAGCTGTGTATTTTTGTCTTCAAGATTTCCTAGAAGAAAATGATTTAGAATGCAAAATGCGTAAATGTACTTATTTATATATAATGTACTTTTATGTCAACAAAAGATATTAGGAAGACAACTATTAGTATTAGAAATTCTTAATTTGTGGGTCAAAGTTATTTTGGGCTAAAATTAAATATGAATAAAACCATATTGGGCCGCATAGATTATGGGTCAGAATTTCCGCTGTGCTACTAGTGGTAAATTTTATCTTCCAAATTGAATTGTACAAAAGACATAATATTAGTATTAGAGTTGCGAAGAACTTCCGCTGTGCTGCTAGTGGTAAATTTTATCTTCAATTTAATTTTTACACCTATAATTCCTGATTTGGATAGTAACCGAATTGAATTGTAACCCTATAATCCCACCCGAATTACATACAGTAAGTAGACAAAAGGAGAAAATTGTGGTACCGAACAGTAGTTGATCGAGGCTTCGATTTGGCATATATTCATAACAAAGTAGCATTTCTTCTTCTTGAGCACAAAAACCAAGCAGCTTTACAAGATTTGGATGTCTTAGCTTTGCAAGTAAGGTGACCTCTTTCTTCGGATTTTCAATTCCTTCCCCTGAGTTTCTTGCAAGTCGCTTTACCGCAATCTCTTCTCCATTACTTAATACTCCCTGAAGATGTTAAACCAATCAAATGTTTTGCTTTGGATTAAAATGAAAATTTGTAAGATGACATCATGCATTCAATTACTGAAGGATCACCATTACCGCTGTTTGAATTTGACAATCTTATTGACACATATTTGTACTATGATGTAATGAGTGAAATATAGGCGTCGTCAAAGACAGATATAAATCCGTAATTAAGAAAAAGAATTTGACAAAAGAGAGAAAAAGTGCTCAAATTATTCTTCTCATACCTTGTAAACCAATCCAAATTGACCTCCTCCAAGCTTGTTTGTCTCACTAAAATTATTAGTGGCAGACTTTAAGGTATTAAACTCAAATATCATCATTTCTGCAAAGTTATCATTGTAAATAAATAATTCAAGTAATGGTTATGTCAAAAATTTGCTCGAAAGAGAGTCTTTGGAGAATTAGTTGGTGCAACATGCAAAACTTACTGGTATCTTGTGGTGGGAAGTTGACTATTCTCTCTCTTCTCCATCTACTGCACTGAAGGCAAATTAGTGCAAATAGTAAAGATGCGACAAGGGCTGCCGGCATTGCCGTATATTTAATTATTTTTATAAATTTCTTCATCCCTGACTCTGGAAAACAAGAAAATAGAGTGACTAGTCAGACATATGCAATTGTCTGGGAGTATTCATTCTAAACAAAATTAATAGAATCAATGATTCCCAAAAGCAAAATTCGGTTCCTATTGCTATGTTTTTGTACTGGTACAGAAGGTTTGGATAGGTACTCTGTATTACATCCATACAGGAGGTTTTGTTGAATCGATCTATGGATATGTAAATTTTGAACAAAGGTGCTAAACCAGGCAATTTTTTAGAGTCTCTTTGCTTCAAGAAAAGAAAAAAGTGGTTAATGGCAATAAAACTATTAACTAATTATAATAAATGTTCATCAGTTCATATATTCTTGCATGAAATGATTAATCAGTGGCAGTGATACCTGGAGCAGGGGCTGCTGGTGAAGGTGGTGGCGGAGGTGGCGGAGGTGGCGGAGGTGACAGAGAAACAACACGTATGTATAAACTCTCGCCTTTATCATTTAGAAGCTTCACTGTATCTATTAGGTCACCAAACCAACCCACACAACCCTGCGAACCTAAAACGGAAAACGCCGTGCAGGAGCAATTTGCCAGGCACCACATTTTGCAATTCTCCAAATTGAGTATACTACTGTTTCCTTTTGCATTTATGGTATCTGGCAACTTGACATTTGTTATATTCACAAATCCGGTAGCGGTCGTGCAGTTGAAAGGTTTAGCTCTCACACAGCCCTGAGAAAAATTCCTGCTGTTCCAATCATTTGGAGATTTGGGAATAAATACATCAGGACATGTACAAGTAGTACCATTGGATGTCCCGTAGGGCCCACATAATGCGTATTGACCACTGTTTTCCAGTGGAATGCGTTGAAATACTTCCCAATTGCTAGTCCCATTACTGCGTAAAAAACTTAAGTTCCCAGCCGGGTTCATAACCAATCGGAATATATAAGCAGGATTGAGCGGATTATAATAAAAATAGGCACTACTGTCACCTTGCTGCAGTTTGAATTCTACTAAACTGTTGTCACCTAATTGAGGCATGCCGTTCCAGTGAGAACCGTTCCAAGGGCCCGAGCGAAAAGTTACAACTTCTCCATTTACTATAACAAGTTCATACAATCTAGCAGGATCTAACTTGTACACATAGCCTCCTGGGGAAGGATCGGTTTCGCTCTTCCAAGAAGTGAGTTGCATTTTTATATTGACAATATTTGCGAGCATACTATACCCGAGATATACTTGAGGCAACAAGGTGTTAGATAAGTCATGGCTACTTTGCCATGAAATAACTCCAGTTGTGGTATCATTTATAGTAAGTGTACCCAAATCGAGCAGGATTGCTACCTGGGACACATTGTTCGATTGTTTGCCCCTTGACCAAATATCTGTTCCATTGCCATTTTGAAGTACAAGGACCCCATCTTGGGTAAGGTATAGGCTGCCATTGCCTCCACTGATTGGGTTATCACCATTGGCGACCCAAACAACGGTTTTATTTGGAGACCTGTACCAAATCCCCAAATATTGATTTGTGGAATTTGAAGGGTTGAAGAAGCCCAATTCAAATTGTTGATTGAGAGACACTAGAGTTTGGTTTTCGTTCAAAACTCCGTTTGGCCATAATATGTCATCTGTGGTTCAGATGTAAATTAATATGCAATATAGATAGAGGAAGAATTAAACAAGAATAAAATAAAATAAAAATGTAGCTATTGACGTATCCCATGGGATTAGGTAAGAGGTCAAAATTACTTTTTGATTTAGAAATTGCAAATTTTCATTGCTTGCTTAAGCTTATTTTCAATTTTGTACTGGGGGCAAAAAGAAATATTTGAGAGACTAAAAAAAATTGAAATTTGGACATCAAGCTTCAAATCATCTTGCTCTTATACATAAATTATCAACACAGTTCTTAGCATTCTTCAGTTTATAATTGAACTTCGTTGGTCGCCACTCGGAACTTTTGAATGACTTTAGCAGCATTGAGCATTTCTCGAACAATAAATCAGCAATGGAAAAGAACAAAAAAAAATTATGCCAAAAGTTTTTGCAAAGTATAACATGAAATACTCTCTGTAATGGAGAAGATCAAAATCAAAAGCTACGACAACAGGAACCATCTTCTTTCCTAAAAAAAACAGTGTATCTAAACAAGGCCAAGTGTAAGAGAAAGAAATAAAGCTTACTTGATTGGCAATGGGCAAGTAGGATAAAAGAAGAAAGCACCACCCAGTATAAGAATTGAAGCATTGCCATTATTCCCTTAGAGAAGAAATGCTTGTGGTAAAGCACATAATATATGTGTTGGGGTTGGTAGATTATATTGGTCAGAGAAGTTCTTGTGGGAATATTACACAAACAAACACTAGAATAACCATTAATTATAACTTCTTTTCTATTATGAAATAATTGATCTAAGCAGTACCCTGTTTATAATTACTACCCATGGGCTTGATCTATACTGGAATACATTCTACCACATTAAATTTGAGCTGTTAAGCATTTTACCAATAATATATGCTTTAGTTAAATTTTACACATTTTTTCAGAAGCTTATTATTTCATTAAAGTTTGTTGAAAAAGCTAAAATTATGAGGTACTTCAGTACATTTTTTTTTTTTGAAAAGTTCAATTGAAATATTGCATATTTTGCAGTTTGATATGACTTAACTATAAATTTTTAAAGAGGACAATGTTTTATAGAATTTTCATAGGTATCTATTTCTACATTTAATTTACACAATCTTTTTATTGGGTTCAAATGGTAAGTGTTCTAAGATTAATAACTGGGCTACAGGTGTGTCATGGCTAAGACATCAATATTGATTTATTTGGGGTTTATGTGAATAAATGACATGTTTCTTTGAAGAAATCTTCACTTGTAGACAGCTTTATCATGATCTCATCCCATATATGTTAAGAAGGACCAATTCAACACGTACAGGGCTAAATTAAAATCGAAAAAAAAAAATCTCTGAAATAAATTACAGATGAGAATTAAATACAGAATGAAATAAGCTGTATTCCATGAAAAAAAAAAGAACCTAGAAATTGATTTGATAAATAAAAACTAACTTTGGAAAGTTTCTTCCATCTATCTTTCCGCTATTTTTATTAATACCCCAAAAAAAAAGAAATTATCAAATCTGCCCACACTCCAAAATTATTATTAAAAACGCCCTAACCGCCCAGCCACTGGGCGGTCCACTCTGGATACCTGACCGCCCCAGGGCTGGGCAGTCTGCTATAAAACCCCTATAAAAGGGTTTTTTTCTCTCCTGACCAGCACAGTTTCATTCTAACAACCTTCGGAAAAAAAGAGAGGCAATTTTCTGACGATTTTGAGCGATTTAAGGCTAGTAGAGGTATGGACAGTAACAATCGAGGTAAGAAAGAGAGCAACCGAGATCGTGGCGTAGCGAGAGGAGGGTCAATTAGTGATCGAGGTAAAAATGAGGGAGAAAAGAACAACTGGCCCGTATGCCGTGATCTCCGGAATTGTGTGACATGTAAGATGGGGGAATGGAGTAGACGGCATGGTCGGTATGAAATTTCAGACGATGACTTTGTGGAAAACCCCTACGGCTTTGGTTTGAAAAAGAAGAAAGTTGATCCAGAGCCTCCAGCATCGGACGATAAGTTTGTTCCGTGTACTTATACTGGTAAGGCCACCACTCCGTCTGTTGTGACTGATCCAGATCCAGCAAATTCCGATGATGACTTTGTTCCATGCACTTTCAAGGCACGTTGTAAGAAGTAGACTTATTAGGAATTTATGTTGTAGATTTATTAAGAATTTATGTCGTAGACTTTATTTCATCAATTTTGTGTTTGTTTATATTTTATGTTGTTAGTTTTTGTATATGTAATTAAGTATTAAAAATAACAAAACTGAAGCATATAAAATAATCGAGGCAAATAAAAAATTAAATAGTTCACAAACTACCAATTAGAATAGTTCACAACATACATCTAAAATAGTTCATAACATAATTTAACAAAACTTGGTAATCAGCGACAACGGCCGAACAAACTCAGCTGACGTCTGGGTCTGGGTACAGCTGGTTGTGAGACACCACCGGATGTCTCTCTATGGCTACTACCGGTTCCTGGGCTTTCATGAGTGCGGTGGCTACTACCGGTTGCCTCAGCAACAACTCTAGCATTTTCTCTTTCGTTGGCTTCGTTAATGACATATGTATTGCATTCCAGTTGAAATAAAATCAAAATAAAATATAAGTAAATAAATAAAATCAACCGTACCTGCTCGCTGCCTGTCAGTTGTTGAACGGCAGGCCTGATGTCCCATTTGCCTACCTTCCATCTGCTCCTGGTCATTACAGCACGCTTGTGGGGTCTTCTTCCTTTTCTGATCCACCCGCTTGCGGGCATGATTCTATCCCCAACATAGGCCGGCCACTGATACTGGTTGGGATAAGAATGGAAAGATGCACCCCAAGTACTCGCAAGGTAATCGGTACGGTACATGTGTGTGACATAATCATCCTCAGAGAAGTTTCTCTCTCGGCACACTGCCATAACATGAGAACAAGGTAGGTGGGCCAATTGGATTCCTTAGCAAGTGCAGGTAACAGTATTGTCAGGTCCAAAAATAACAATATACTTGAACATTCTTTTCACAAACTCCATAGTACCATCCGGTCTACGGCCGGTTGGAGCGAACTCATTTGGACAGTGCACTTCGAATTCCAATTGGTTCTCTCTGTACGGGACAACTTTCATAATTGCACCTTTCTCCCTATGTTTCCTTAGTTTCCCCTCCACCTTTGTTGAAAACATTTGATTCCTGGACAGTAATTCGAGGGATTTAACACGCCATGCAACAAACCATGCATTTAACTTGTAGAAGGTGTCCTCTATAATTGCTGTCACGGGCAACATCCGGCTCTGCTTGAAAACAGCATTCAAAGACTCAGACCCATTTGTGATCATAATTCTCCATCGGAAACCTCCATCACAGGCTTGCAATATCTTATCATATACGGGTGGCTCAGCAAGATTGGTGGGATTATTTTTTCCTAACTTGAGTAAGTACGCATTTGCCTTTGGACAGTACTGAAAAAAAAAAATTTAGATGAGAAAATTTAAGTAAATAATTCAGAAAATATAAGTAAATAAATAAAAATATACATACCTTGGCAAAATCTCTGAACATCTCTTCCACCCTTCTCGGCTTCTTTCTCCTGCAACCCATTTTTCGTATCTGCAGTTCTTGTTTAGGTTGTCTGCAACATGTTGCATACACAGCCTGTGCACACCATCACCGTTCGCTGTCGACCACCCGAAATCTGGGCGATCAAAAACATATTTGATTCCTTTGTGCTGGTCTGATATGACACAAAAGAACTGGCAGCCAACCACTTCTCTTCGTAAGAAACTCATGAAAAATCCCCAGTTTTCCCCATCCTCATTCTCAACAATTGCAAAGGCCAAAGGCAACAACTGGTTTTCAGCATCATATGCACATGCTATCAGCAGTCTCCCATCGTAACGGCCAGACAAGAAGCATGCATCTATACTGATGACCGATCTAATGTATGGCACAGCTTGAATACATGGACCGAAAACCCATGCTATGGCCTTGAATTGCAACGCGTTGTCGACATCCTCTACGCTCAGATTCCAACATTCATACTTAGTGCCGGGATTTGTACTTGTTATGGCCTGGAGCAATGGTGCAAGCAAGTTGTATGAACCATGCCAGCTACCGAACATTCGGCAGATCGCAAGTTCACGCCCTCTCCACAACCTGTTGTATTTTGGGATGACATGGTTGTAAACGCATCTGACATGTTTAGCGACCTCCTTAAGGCTCATCGATGGGTCCTCCTTAACGTCACGCTCAATTACATCTAAGTGAAGCCGTAAGTTGTGCATGGTCTGTCCTTGATGACACAAACTTGCATGTGTGAGGTGGTTCACACTTCTTAATAATCCATGCATCGCCCTTACCCACAGGGGTTGCATAAAGACGGAAGTGGCAATGCGCTTCGTCTTTACAAATAATTACTAACCTTTTTCGGTCCCTTTTTTCAGTTCTGCACTCCCAGTTGCCATGAACATGGATCTCATTTATTTTCTTCACAAGTTCATCCAAGTTGGTGTAAACCTGCTGCGGAGCAAGCTCTGCATTGTATCTGACACACGGCCCAAAAAATGTTATGTCTGTCTCTTCAAAAGCAGTGGTATCGTTGAATGTGGGGCACAGATGCCTATATGTCCGTCCTTTAATCGAAAATCTGTCTTCCTTAGGTAAATAATCTCCATCACCTTCTGACATGTGATCAGAATCCCAATCCCCGTCCCATTCGTCACCCATTTGCAAATCTCTTTCTAGTATGGCATCGATCTCAGCATCAAGGTCAAGATCTCTCCGGGTAACAACGGGTGCCACTATAGGTATTAATGGTGATACAGATGGAAATCTGGGTCGGATTGAGATTTCAGGAGGAGGAGGTGGTGGTGGTAGCTCGGTGGTAAAATCAGGTACATAATTATCATACACAGGTGATATGTGCGGTTCATAACTCGAGTGGCGGGGGTTGTCATACCTCGAAGGGCGGGGGTTGTCATAACTAGAGTGGCGGGGGTTGTCATACCCCGAGTGCTCATACCCCGAGTGCTCATGACCCGAGCTGTCATAACTTGAGTGACGCGGGTTGTCATAACCCGAGTGATCATAACCTCTATTTTCCCTAGAAGTTCCAACCCCGAGTTCACGCGGAACTCTCTTGGAATATAAGTCCATTACCATGGTACCCTGTGACTCAAAAAGTGTTGTAAACACTCCTTCATAATGACTCATCTGTTATTGTATACCTTGTATAGTAATGTCTACCCCCACTTACTGTGTTAATCCGAGTAGCTAAATCTATATCATACCGGTTGGGGTTCACACCGATCTTTTCATACACTATTCCCTTCAGTTCAACAAATGAGGTATTTTCATTTACCTCGAAGTCATAGGCTGCTTCCTTAGTGTACTGTGCTCCCTACACACCCCGGGTAAACTTCCCGCCCACATACAGTGCAACCAACATCTTTCTGTATGATAGCTACTGTTCAAAATCGCCTCTCTTTCTTTCTCTTTTTTTTCTGGGGTTATTAGAATGAAACTGTGCTGGTCAGGAGAGAGAAAAACCCCTTTTATAGGGGTTTTATGGTGGACCGCCTAGCCCTGGGGCGGTCAGGTATCCAAAGTGGACCGCCCAGTGGCTGGGCAGTTAGAGCGTTTTTAATAATAATTTTGGAGTGATGGCAGATTTGATAATTTCTTTTTTTTTTGGTATTAATAAAAATGCCGGTCTATCTTTGGATGTTAGCTGTGCTTGACAATTTATAAAATATTTGACTGGTTTCTTTTGACCTTCCTGTTACTAATATATCCATTATTTTGATATAAGAATAAATTTTAATAAATGTTTTCAATGTACGACAATTTTTGGGTATGTCATTCAGAGTGACTAAGCCGAGATTTTTATTAATATCCAAAGTTTAATAGAAATTAATATTTATGCCCAAAATTCTAGATTTTCGCTAAAAATGTCCAGCCGGCTTACTCTTTTTTTTTCAACTTTTTTTTTAGAGAGACACTATGAAGAGCACAATAAAGAAATCTAACACTGAAAATTCGAATTTTTTGTTTAAATTATTTGTTAGATTACTTCTTTTGATTTATAATTAGCATATTTATACTAAAATACACTAGATTACTTGAAATTATATTGAATTACACTATATTACATTAAATTATGTTGAATTACATTACATTACCCTAAAATACGCTAAATTACATATGAATAGGGACGATATCTTCACTGAAAAGGCGAAAAACGACAACGAAACTTCAAACGGTCATAAAACGGCGCTCGAGTGTCCGATTTCAGCAAATGACCAGTTTTCGGAAAGCTTGCAAAAATACGCATGCGCCGTGCTGGCTATGCTAGATTTCAAAATTCATAATTGCCAAAAAAAAACTAAGGGAAGAGCCTCAAAACTTGAGTTGAAGTTTTCGATTAAGATTTTTATTTCTATTATTCAATCTAAGTAGCTCAGTAAATTAATTACATAATGAACTTGTAGAATACCAATTTTTACTATTTTTTGAATTTTTTTACTATTTTTTATGATTCATGAAAAATGACACAAAATCGGTCTACTTTAGCGTAATTTTGCGTAGTTTAGCGTAATTTACCGTATTTCATCATAATTAGCGAAGTTATTGTAATTTAACGTAATTTAGTGTAATTCAACATAATTTCAAGTAATCTAGTGTATTTTAGTATAAATATGCTAATTATAAATCAAAAGAAGTAATCTAACAAATAATTTAAACAAAAAATTCGAATTTTCAGTGTTAGATTTCTTTATTGTGCTCTTCATAGTGTCTCTCTAAAAAAAAAGTTGAAAAAAAAAGAGTAAGCCGGCTGGGCATTTTTAGCGAAAACCCAGAATTTTGGACATAAATATTAATTTCTATTAAACTTTGGATATTAATAAAAATCTCGGGTGACTAAGTCTTCCTGTTTTATTCATTATATTTTATAATTTTTATAAATACTTATACATTTTAGTTTCTCTTATAAAATAAAATTACAGTATACATTATTTATTCGGCGTCCTCAATTTAAATTTTCTAGTTCTGCCCGTGTTCAACAGCCAGGTCTGTTCAAGTGATTACAAATATATTTTTATGATTTAAATATCAAATTTGATATAATTTGAAAGAAAAAATGTAAGAAAATGATTTGGTCATCGAGAAAATTTCGCCTTGACCGACCAGCCAATAGGAACACACCATTTTTGCACACAAATAAGCCAAAAAGTGCAAATAATGTACAAATTTAAATTTATATAGAGTTTATATTACCAAAAATTATGTACATGATTCACACTTAATTTTTTTATGGTACATTATTGAATGAGCCGGGGCAAAATTTTCTTCAATAATTATTTGTATAATAATTTCGGTTTTAAATGTATTCCGTACCTATTCTACAAATGGTTTTTTTTTTTTTCTGTAATCCACAGTCACAGTATTTTATTTTATTTTTTTAGGTCCATTTTTCAAAGGTGTAATGCACTCATAATTATTATTATTTTCTTATTTCTGTTACTTCCATCCTTTCAAGAAATAGTCAAAGATTCATTTCATTCTCACACAAACTCATGGCAATCAGAGGCGGATTGAGTACAATAAAATGGATCAATTGACTCTTATTTATTTTCAATTTTTTAATTTTTAAAATAAAATATTATGAATATTGTAAAATTAACTCTATTTGTAGAATAAAAATTTTATATGATTCGTCTCGATTTACATTTGACCCTCACAGTTTGAAAATCTTGACTCCGTCCCTGATGTCCATTAATGCAAATTTGCATATTTTATATTATACTTCTGGAATTTTACTCAACGATACCTCACATCTCTTAATATTTACAGTTCAATTGAAAGATTTTATCTATTGTAACGTCCTTTATTCAGAGATTTTATTATATTAAGGTTCTTA
The DNA here is from genome assembly GCA_011114355.1 of Carex littledalei. Taxonomy (NCBI): domain Eukaryota; kingdom Viridiplantae; phylum Streptophyta; class Magnoliopsida; order Poales; family Cyperaceae; genus Carex; species Carex littledalei. The sequence goes on along the minus strand of SWLB01000138.1, from coordinate 11,865 downwards.
TTACAAATATCCACATTTCGCAGAATTTTTAGTTATAGGAATTATTTAAAATAATATACACTATTAGATAGATTTTATCGATATTTTTATTTCATAGAAGGAACTAAATTTTTTTTTGGTCCTGTTAGGATTATGTAAAGGAAAAAAGAAAACGGTTTTGGTTTCTTTAAGGATCTATAGATTACACGCTACCATGCCACATGGAATCCATATCTCTAAATAAATTGAATTTTTTTTTGCAATTTCTTTATGATCTTTTTTAAGTGGACCTCATATTTCTTCTTCTCCTTCTTCTACTTAAGCTCCTTCTTAAATAGAAAAATGACAGATTTTAGTGTGACCAATAAAAGTGAAAACGGATCCGGATTATCCGGTCCGAATCCGCTCTGTATTCGGTCCAGATCCGAATTCGGATAAACAGATTTAGATAATTTCTGGATTCGGATCCGAATAATTTTTTAATAGGAAGAAAATAATCAAATTCGGATTTGGATAATTTTTTTATTTGATAAACGGATCGGATATTCGGATCTTTCTGGATCCAAATCCCACTCCAAATTCGGAAAACTAGAATTAATAGTTACACTCTTGCTCTTTGGTTGATGGCCAAAACTCTTAACCACTATACTATATTATATTTTGTTTATTTTTCTTTATCTTATTTACAAATTACATCAATGAATTACCTTCCATCATCCGAACATCAATCTCTCCATCAAGTTACAACTATATAACTTATAATTATTCATTAATATTAATATTTGTATCTCAAAGTTTATATAACTCAATTATCCAACAATTATTCGTTTCGTATCCATATTCGAATTTGTGTTTGTGGATTATCCGCTCTGTATCCATATCCGTTTAAGGTGGATTTGATTTTACATTTTGACATCTGTTTACTATTTGTATTCGTATCTACTCATTGAAATGTAGATATGGATTTGGTATTAGCATTATCCGCTCCGAATTTGCACCATTTACATCTCTAGGGTATGTTTCGCTGCAGAACAAAAATGGTTAGAATAGTCAAATTAAAAATAGCTATCGTTTGTCTTATTATAATAGCTAAATCTCAAAACCCTTGGGAATAACCTATTCTAATAAGACAAAAAGTTTGGATTCCCTATTCTAGCTTTTCTAATCCAACCAAACACCGAATAAGCTATTCGGAATAGCCTAACCCCAAAAGTAGCATATTCTCAATCCAACCAAACATACCCCTAGTCATTGGCGGATCCACCAATGCTCAGGGGTAGGCACTTGCCTACCCCTGGATTTGAAAAAATATTTTGGCCTAGTGTAAATTTCCAAGTGTGCCTACCCCTGATCCGAAATTGTGCCCAACCCTGACTCAGAAAATAATAAAATAGAAGCCCGTCCGCCCATTAAAAAGTAATTGGCCCAGTGCAAATAGAAGCACATGCCCGTTTAATGGGCGGACGGACTTCTATTTTATTATTTTCTGAGTGAGGATTGGGCACAGTTTTGAATCAAAGGTAGGCACACTTGAAAATTTACACTGGGTCAAAATATTTTTTTCAAATTCAGAAGTAGACACTTCCCCTGGACCTTGGTGGATCCTCCAATGCCCCTAGTGACCAAAGATGTGGTAGGCTGTTCCTAAAGGAAAAAAAAAAAAAATTGGTTCTTTAAGATTTCTAAAGGAGCTGAAAAAATTTCAGTTCTTTCTATGAGATGAAAATATGAATACAATTCATCTAATATTCTAAATTATTTTATAATAATTTCTATAAATAAAAAATTCTTCCAACCACCTCTCCCACTCCAAAAATAATAGGGGAAATTAGTTCCATGCCACTTCAAAACACTGAATTTAGAAAAATGCCACTCCAAAGTTTGAAGTTAGAAAAATGCCATTACAAACTTGATTAAATCTTAATTTTGCCATTCTTGATTAAAAATAATCTAAAAAATTCTGTTTTCAAATATGTATTTCTGTATTTCCAAAAATACCCCTCAGGTAATCGGACTCGTCTAGATACGGTCTCCAATCTCCAGCGTTCGTTCCCCCTCTATCCAGATCAAGCGGGGCAGGTCGTTCTCCGTCCTCGCCTTGCACCGATCTGATCACGACGTGGTGGTCGTTGGAGCGGGGATAATCGGGCTCACCATCGCTCGTCACCTTCTTCTCAACTCCGATCTCTCTGTTGCTGTCACTGACGCCCGGGTCCCATGCTACGGCGCCACTGGAGCTGGTTTGGCTCTGCCCCCCCTCTCTCTCCCTAAAATACAACTCAATCGGACTGGTACCGTACCAGTACCACTGACAGTGAGCGGTACCGTGGTACCAGTATATTGTACCAGTTGAAAAAGAGGATTCAATACTGCTGGAATTGGTGGAGTCCAAGGTTATTTCGGTCATTTTATTTAATTTATAAACTGTTAATTCAAAATTAAACATTAATATGGAATTGGTGGCATTTTTCTTAATAAATGAGATTTGTAATGGCATTTTTCTAACTTCAAACTTTGGGGTGGCATTTTTCTAAATTCACCATTTTGGAGTGGCATGGAACTAATTTCACCAAAATAATAATGATAAATAAACAAAATAAAAAATTGATATCGTCTAAATGGAGCCGCTGCTCTCTGTTCAAACGCTCAGATCCTCCTTTGACCCCTCCACTCCACGAACGCGTATTCTCTGCATTAACTCAAAAAGGAATCTTTTGAGTTAATGAATCTGAACCGTCTAATTTTAAACGGAGCCAATCCGACTTCCGACTATAACTCAGGACGATTTTCAATATACGTGTGGAATCTAGTCCACACGAATCTTAAGACAGATCGGATGGTCGAAATTAATTAACTCAAAAGATTCCCTTTTGAGTTAATGCAGAGGATACGAATTCTCCACTTCATCCCTTTTCGCTGTTTGCAAATTGCCTACAACCTGTTCGACTAAATTCCAAGTAGATATCTTCATGGAAAACACCATGTTTGGAGGTGCTTTGTTCAGGTAAACATTTCCTCAACCAATTACCGCTATAGTATAATGGTATTTATTGCCTTATTGGTATCGTTGCGACTGTACCGGTCTCCTATCACTATGTACCAGTACCCAATATCATGGTAAAATTGCACTGCATATGATTTTCAACCAGTCGCTTAATATATAGCAGAGGGGCAATGAATGTTGCTGTTACTTGAAAATAGGAAATTTACTTGTGAATTATTAAAAAAATACAATATTATTGGGAAGTGAGATTTTCTAACGCAAAATACAGAAATTGCAATGTGATTTTGTTTTTAGTAGTCTTGCCCATCCTATCTTGGAATTTAACCAGAAATGAAATTTACTGATTATTTTACCCATTTAATTAGATTAAATTGCCACGTTTTTCTTTTCTTCAAATCAAGATATGCAATGTGATATAAATATTGGCATTTTGTACAAGGCATGATTCTTGATATAAATATTAAAAAAAAAAAAGAATTAGAAGTGCATGATTGTTGAAATGACAAAAAAAAGTAACAATCTGCAATGAGAAAACAGTAGATGTAGATCTCATATGCAACTATTCAAAATCAAAATCTATTTAAGTACAGAACTCTTTTGTCAGCAAATCAAAATAACAAGAGGAAAAAAAAAATGGCTACACCAGCAAATTATCTCAACTTTGAATAAATAACACATTAATATATTAGGTAGATAAAACTATGCTTCCATACAACTTAAAGAAATCAGAAGATGATAGGCTGGTACAGGTGGGGCCACATAGTCAGAGATAGAAGAAGGATGAAGCATCGGTGCAAACCGGTATCCATGGATAACATTGCTCTGGATACGTACCGGTTGCATCAATATATTGACCATTGCTCTGGATACCGGTTGCATCCATATATCGACCATTGCTCTGGATACCGGTTGCATCCATATATCGACCATTGCTCTGGATACCAGTTGCATCCATATATCGACCCGCATCCATGATTCGCAATTCACCAGCCCGAGCCAAGATATCCACCTTAACTTTCTCTAGCGCCATCTTTAGGTTGTTCAACTCAGTACAGCCGAGACATGACACGTCACCATCCATCCATACATTTCCCTCCAATGCGCGTACCCTCTCTTTAAGCGCCTCTTTCCTGCTCTTTGTTGCTTCAAGCAAAGCGGTATGTTCGGCCAGTTGTGCGCTTAAATTAGACACAGAGGCATCAGAAGTAGACCCGAGGCCGAGGAGTTGGTTTTGGTTTTGAGAGTAGTAATGCGGCTGATCAAAAGATTGAGAGGAGAGGTAGCGATCGAGGACAGACGGGACCAAAGGGTGGATAAAGGAGAAGGGTTTTTTGGCAGGGGAGAAGACGATAACCGCCACGTGAGCGCCACAGAGGATCGAGAGCTCGCAAGCCTTCTTGAACAACCCGGATCTACGTTTCGAGAAAGAAACCTGAGAAATAGAGCAAATTGAAAAAAAAAAAAACAGAGAAGAAGAAAAATGAGAAAAAAATCCTGATTAATTAGCATATAGGCGTGCCCAATAACAGAGCAAATTGAGAAACCATTTCTCTACCAATACATCTGTTATTGCATTGTTCTCAAAGAATTAGAGAATTTAATTAACCTGGCGTGCTGTCTCCCGCTCAATTGGCTTTATTTCGATCTTCTGACGACCCATACTTCGCTTCCTTTTCTTGCCATTAATGGCATCCGAAGCATCACCTCTAAGAATCGCTTCTTTCATCTCTCTCTTGCTTGTTCTCTGATGGTGAGAATTGTTCTGGAACGATGGGTAGGCATATCGACACCACAAGCATTTATATTAACACAACATCTTTACAAAAATTAAATGTATGGACAACTTAATCCTCATTAAATGTCTTCCTAACTACCATATCTTTTCATAATGTAATTAATATAGTGATCATTAAATTATTTGGTTTCCATAATTGCTAGATATTTTTTTCCTTTTTTTTATATCATGCATTCATGTAAAATCAAAAGCTACATAATTTCGTTGATCTTCCATTTTTCTCATGGAAATATAGCTGCATAATTTACACTAGAACATTTAATCAATTAAGGTTTTAAGCAGTCAAGTCAAAGTACGTATTTAACTCTCTTTTTTGTAAATTTTTTTGATTTTATGATAGACTCGCTTTAATATGTGATATATTATCAAATATATTTTTTAATTTTATATTTTTTTTCTCTCAATTTTGATACTTATAATCTATACGTCTATTTTAATTAAAATTGTTAGGAATTTTTTTATTGATGTTTTGTAATTAATTTATATTTGTTAATTGAATAGATGGATCAATCCTCTAACTCACCAGAAGAAAACCTTGAAAATCAAGTTTTGAATTATGCAAATGAAAGCAATCAACTTCTTAATTTGAAGTTTGAAAATCGTGATGATTTGCTTCTTGTTGTTCGTGATTTCTATGGTGCTAAAGGCTATGTGTGCTAACAACTCGTGGCTGATGACCAAATAAATTTGTTATTTTGTAGTGTTTTGCTGTACTTTTAATTTATTATTTTAATCATAAGTTGAATGTCAAAATTATTCATGATAATTTGCATTTAATATGTTTTTTTATATAAGTAATCATGTCGTTTTCTTAGTGTTATTGTGTAAAAAAAGAAGATAAAATGTTAACAGACAAAATAATTTTTTTATAGTAGATTTAAAAAAAAAATTTGTGAAGGTTGATAGGTTTTAATAATATAATAAAATCAATTCACTATTGTAATTCTCTTAAAAAATCTTAAAAGTTTGATTAAAATAAATAATGAAAACTTATTATACGATAACATAAAGTTTATAAATAGATTTTATAGTAACTTTTAAGGAACGGATTTTAAAATAATATACGAGAGAAAAACATATTTTAAACAAACTAACATACTTTATAAAACACAATTTTTAAGGAAAAATAATTATGTGGTAATATATGAGAGAAAAGTAGATTTTAAAAGAAATATTTAATGAAGGGTAAAATTGTCTATATAGTAAAATATTTTGATGGTGTGGTGTTAATAAAAAATTGAGTTGTTTTAATATCATCACCCTGGAACGATGTTTACTTAAATGTGAAAGGAATCCTTGGTAAGAAATTAAGGAAGGAGGTTGTAATAAATCTTAAAGAGAATCTATATGAACGAGATTAATTGATGGTGAATCAAATTAAAAGATATCACACTGAAAGTTTCCTTTAACGTGGTTATATTTTGGACCGACTGTTCTCTAATGGCTGGCTAAAATATTGACGGGGCTGGTTTGGCTTCATGCAGCACATCAGTTATCTACTTTTTTATTTTGTTTCTATTGGTTGTGCACTGCATAAAGCCAAACTAGCTCTGTCAGTATTTTTACTTCTAAAGACTGGTGGTTTAATATGCAAATGATATTAATTAGAATGTGCATGTGAATTCTACATAAATTTATATTAATTTGTACGAAATTCATTTTTAAAAATTTGTATATGATTCACACTGAATTTTACAATTAATATATATTAAAACTTACACATTTTATACTTTAAATTTAAATGATGGATGAACCGAAAGCAAAAAATTTCTAGTAATATAAATAATTCCTCGTTATTGAAAGAGTATCAATTTACTAAAATGAATTGCATGTACTTTGTCGCTTTTTTTTTTGCAACACATTGCAATTTTTTTTTAAAAAAAAAATCGGTTATATTTCAAGACTACATGCACCTATTATCACAATGAATATTGATTTCGCTCATTGGAAAAAAATTGCTCAGATAAAAAATAAAAAATTGTATGTATGTAATTTTAAATTGAAAAAAGATTGATCATGTTACATGTAGAAAAATATCATCTTCGACTATTACAACTTCTTAATAGAATAATTTATTCCTTGGATGGAATGGGGAGGGACTTAAGTACAAAAAAAAATGAAGTATAAATTGTTTGAAATTTTTTTTTTTTTTTTTTACTTTTTCACAAATTTATATAATTGCACACTTGTTCATTAAGGATTACAAATGATATAAAGTTTCCAAAATTCGCTGTAAACTTGGTAATTATATATATTTGGATCATCAAAATCTCTACAATTTTTCTCCTTTTTTCTCTCTGAATTTTGCTATAAGGATTTGCTGTGCAAAGAACACTATTGTCCCATCTGTAGCGGTTCAAAACTAGAGAAGATGGATTGTAATTTATGTAATATATGATTGTAATTTTTAAATGTACATATCTTCTCATTAATTAAGAATATCGTATTCGAATGATTTTTCGCTTTCTTCGCAACTTCTTTTCTAATTCTTAGACCCTAGAAAATGAAAAAATTTAGTGAGGCCCAAAATATGATGCACTGCCGAAAGCCCATAATATCCATTGAAATTTGAAACAGATTGATGGCAATTATTGTTCCAAGGACAAAATAAAAAAAGGTCATAAATTTGAGAAGAAAAAAAAGCTGGTAGATAAGATATGAGCATAAATAAAACTAGTAGATATATAATTTTGCCGAATATATATCCTCTTCTAGATGGAATCATGGACATCGGACTAAATTCGGTCTAATGTTTGGTCGGAGTCTTCCGGCGCGCATCAAGATTCAATGAACAATTTTAAAATTCTTGTAGATCAAGTAAACACAAATCTTAATGCAAATCAGTTAGCTCTGACCAGGCATCAGACTGATGCCCGTCAGACCAACCCCCCCACTCCCTTCGAGGCTGTTTGGCAACACCTCTTAAACCATACTAGGATTAAGTCTTAAGGAGGCTTAAAAAACCGATGTTCAGTTGTCTTAATCCATAAGTGATAGCTAAGGAAGCTAAAGAAAGAGGTAGAGGTACCTTAAGACTTGGGTAGAGGATTAAGATCCAAATAAAAAAAAGCTAAATGAGATAATCTTAATCCGTGCATGTTAAACATAATTAAGCAGCTAAAGAAACTAAAAGAGACTCATTTAGTCTTAAGGAGGCTTAAGAAGACTTGTCGAACATCACCCTTCTAGATCACTCATAAAAATAGTCTTCCGAGTTAATCAGAAATAAAGAGGAAACAGTTACAAGCATTGCAAACTTAGATAAGCAGACGCCTTATAATTAAAGAAGCTTTCCAATTAACTATATGCAAGATGCAATCATCTATTTTTTTCCTTCTTTTTTAATTCTGGCAGAGGGAAGTCAAATGAGCTATTTTTTAAGATCAGTGCTGGAACAAGTTGAAAATTAAATTGCATACAAGTAGAAGTGTTCAAACAGTCGGTTCGATCAAAACTGAATTAAAATAATCAAACCAAAAATTTTATTTGATTTTCAAAAATCTAACCGAACCAACCGAATTAAACTTGTCAGCCGAATAACAACCGGACCAAAAAAAAAATCCGGTTTGTTAGTTGAACCAAAATAATAGAGATTAAATTTTCAAATTTCTCAATACATACACAAATACATTTAATAATCATAGAGATAAATACGAGAATATCAGTCGAACTGAAATAAGAAAGATTAAACTGAACCAAATATAATAAACCGAAGTAATTCAAACAAATATAAATAAATTTCGATTTGTTTAATTAAATCGAAATAAGGGCGATTAAACTGAATCAAATATGAAAAAACCGAAGAAATTCAAAAATTGAACCATTTAAACCAAAAAACCGAACTGTTTAATCCAAACTTTGTAGATTCAGTTGAAAACTAAATAAACCGGATCCAACAGACACCCCTACATTGAATATAGAACAAAGAAGAAGCACGAGTATATTATATATCAAAATAATGACATACAATATGGATAAAAACTAAAATAATTTGCCTTCATATACATCTATCATAAAAGCCAAGGTAAGTTCCAAAATTTCTTAACGTCCCCACCAATTGAATTACACATCCTTCTCTGTACAATTATCTTCCATAAAACTGCATAATATGGATTTTCCTTTGTAAGTTTGTATACATGCAAATTGCATTTTCTGTTGTTAGACAAAAAAAAATTATCCCCAATTTTACCATTATGCCCCTGGGTTACCTTCCTTGAAGTCTTGTTATAGTGATATCACATGCTGACATTAACTCATCACTGCTCTTCATGGCACTGGTCTCAGAAGAATAACCTTGGAGCGTGAACGTGGGCCTTCTTGGTGCCGGCAAGCTAGGGTTATCACTTGTTATCAGTTTTATAACCATTGGGATCTCAGGTCGATCGTATGCAAGATCCTGTACACACAACAGCGCCACATGGATGCATCGGAGTACTTCGGGAATAGGACATGTTTCTTTTATTGTGGGGTCGATTAGGTCAGAAGTTCTTTCTTCATACCACAATTTATATGCCTGAGTACAACAAAATTGATTTAGAAATAAAGTTGAAATTCTATTTGACTTACAAATTAAATAAGAACCCAGAAATGGTGATCTGGTTATTACTTTGTTGCAGTCAAAAAGTGTATCATATATTATCTGTTATCTTGTTAACCCTAACATGAGTGAGTCTATGGCACTATGCATAGCACACATTGGTCCGTACTTTGGATCATTATCTTCGTTTTCAAATTTTAAATGGTCGATCTGAACTTTCAGACTAAATTTTACATTTTTTAGAATTTTTTTACTATTTTTTTAGATAGGTAGAAAATCACTACTTTGAATGGTCTAGGATCTTTAGATCAAGTGATTTTCTACCTATCTAAAAAAACAGTAAAAAATTCTACAAAATATAAAATTTCGTCTCCGTACATATTTATACAGAGATCATATTGAACAGTTTGGATTGATTGTTTGAACTTTGTAAACGGAGATATTTATCCATAGCACGAACCGTTCCGCGCTTTGCTAAGTACCATAGCCTCACTCTTCATATATTATCTGTTATCTTGTGAACCCTAACATTATCCTTCTAAATAAAGTGATGCCATTCTTCTCAGTTGTTTAAAATATTTCTCTTTGCAAAAATTGAAGGTAAAAATTAATTGAGAAGCAGCTTACGTATCCAACGATATTAAGAGAATCGTCTTTATTATGGAAGCTGCTATTCCTCTCCCCAGAAATTATCTCCAGAAGTAGAATTCCAAAGCTATAGATATCTGATTTCACCGAAAAGATGCCTTCCATTGCATATTCAGGTGACATGTAACCCCTATCAATCCATAAGAAACCCTTGTTAGATATGAATAGGGTTGTTCATTGGGTCCGGTTTATTTGGTTTTCAACCGAACTGAAAAGCTTGGATTAAATGGTTTGGTTTTTCAGATTAGATGGATCAGTTCGGTTGAATTTTTGAATTACTTTGGGTTTTTATATTTGGTTCGATTTAATCTCTACTGTTTCGGTTCAACCAAACAAACCACAATTTACTTGATATTTATTTCTATGATTATCAAATTAATAGTGTATTTAATAGGAATCAGATTTAGAGAGGGAGATAGAGATATGTAACAGAATGAATTATGTTTTTCATTAGAGAACAATCGTTACAATCACTTGGTTTATATAACCAGTGTATTACACCCTAATCAGCTGTAAGTAAACACAACATAGAACAGCACCTAACTAACTGTCTGTTACAGTAAACTACTAATTACAATTATATCCCTAAGTAGACTGCAGCGCCTAATAGTATGCATTGAGTTTTGACCTTTTGAAATTTGATCTCTTATTTTGGTTCAACCAAACAAACCAAAATTTACTTCGATTCTTTTGGTTCAGTTGAAAAGTCTAATTTGGTTGGTTCGGTTAGATTTTTAAAACCAAATACAATTTTGGTTTGACTATTTTGGTTTGACTATTTTAATTTGATTTTAACCAAACCTACCGTTCGAACACCCTTAGCTATGTACATACCAGTACTGGAGTTGACCATATTTGGTACTGAAATCTGAAATTGCAAATTCTGAATCCATTCAAATTGATGTAGAACATTTCACTTACAATGTGCCAACAACACGATTAGTGTTCTCTTGATTTTGGTCTCCACCAAAAATGCGTGCCATGCCAAAGTCTGATATTTTTGGTTCCATGTCCTTATCTAACAAAATATTGCTGACCTTCAAATCACGGTGTACTACACGTAACCTTGAATCACGATGGAGGTATATTAGACCTCTAGCAATTCCTTCTATTATGTTGAATCTTGTTTTCCAATCTAACAATCCCCTCTTCGAAGGATCTACAAGGAATAGAACAGATTGCTTCTTTTACTCGAAGTACAAAATTCTTTATGTTCAAAAGGAAGAACCCCGTCATTTTGATTGTTACCAACTTGGTACCACACAAAAAGAAAAACAAAAAGCACCATCCATTTTGGGAGTATTCAGCTGGTACAGTAAATTTCTATTGTAACCCAAAATACTCATTTCCTAAAATAAACACCAGAATGTAACTTCAATACTCAACTAGGTTTTTCTGCTTTGATTCACAGAGCAATGTGAAGACCTGTTTTTGAGCAATTAGTATAGTCTTGATGTGAGGTGGTTTCCCAGACTTCTCTATAGTTAATGTTTCTCATTAGTAGCTTATTTTTTTTTTTTGTATTACATTTATGGAATTGGTAGCAATGATAATTGATTGTGATTTTCCTAAATAGTAAAATGAAATGCAAGAGATGGCTTACCAAAGAGAAATGCATCCAAGCTCTTGTTAGGTAAGTATTCATAGACCAATAGCTTCTCCTCTCCTTGTATGCAACAACCTAATAGTCTGACAAGGCTACGGTGCTGTAGTTTCGCAATAAGTATGACTTCATTTTTGAACTCTTCTATTCCTTGTCCCGATGTAGCCGATAGCCTTTTAACTGCTATTTCTTCTCCACCTGGCAACTTCCCCTGTACTCCATACAAGATAATCAAATAAAAAACCAATCTAAATATCTCAAGCAAGATTGAATTTAACAAGTACTAAAATAGGTTGGTC
>SWLB01000137.1:0-67425 GCA_011114355.1 Carex littledalei | reverse complement strand
TTTGTTATGCGAATTAAATATGCACAAGTTATTCGATGTATTTGTGTGAATTTATACAATCCATATGAAAAGTTTCATACTTTTATTAAACTAGTTATAGGGAAGCGTGTTGTTAATATGCCAGTTATTGAGCTTTATAGATAACTTCGTCTTATTTCTGCTGACAATGTATTGACAAGCTGTGAATCGATGCAGAAGCCGTGAATCCAGACAACCATGATTCGGGGGGAGTGGAAAATTCCAGTATTTGCAATGGTTGAGGGTTTCAATACCCCATAAAACAGGCTAAGCATTCAAGATAGGGCAATAGGGCTATTACAAGAGAGGAGACTGTCATTTTCTCATCTTCTCCTCCTACCTCCTTAGATTATAAAGGGGGTAACAGATTCTTTACTTGGGCTAGGGGGACATAGTGATCAAGCAATTCTTTTAGATAGATTTCTGGTCAATAAGGCCTGAAAATAGCTATTTGCCTGACCAAGGTTTAGTTAGGAATTAATTTACATTGGTTTTGGATACTGGTACTATGTGGAACATTGGGCAATTGGGGTTCACCACAGTTTAGGTTTGAAAAATCCTATCTGAAGAAGAGTTTGGGGATAGGATAGTTATTTGAAGCACTAATTTCCATGTAGGGCTCAATAAGCGTAAGAGCTGGCAGTCTAAATTGGCACATCTTGTGAGTAAATTGAGAGGTTGGAGTGCCAACATTCACAGGGACATTAAATTCAAAAAAAATTCTCTTCTACTATGAAGCAACTTGAGCTACTATAAGAGGTATAGAAAGTTGGATACTCCTGAATTGAATGAACTGGTAAGGGTAAAATTGTAATTTCTAGAAATCTTTTAAGATGAAGAGGTTAAATAGAAGCATAGAAGCTGAAATTACTTGATTCTTGGAAGGACATGCTAACTCTAGGTTCTTTCATAGAATTGCCACCAAAAGAGAAAAGAAGAATCTTATTACTTCCCTTGAATTCAAAGGGTCTGAACTCTTGAAGTTGGGAATTTGAGCAGAATCAAAACTCATGTTACAAAGTTTTAAAAATACATTTTCAATAGGGTTAATCGGGGACATATTAGGGACTGCTGAATAGTCATGTTTGAAGAGAAGAGGAAAGAGTCCATGATTTTGAGGGTGATGCCTAAATTTTTACTTTTTTCTGAGGAAGAAATTAAGATAGCACCAAATCTTTCAAATGAGTGTTAAAAAGTTCCCTGGACTAGGGATGGCAATGGGTTTTACTCCCAGGTAATATGTCAAGCTGATGCCTAACCTGCTTGCGAAAACATCATGCCTACCTGGCTGGCCCAACAAGATGGGCCTAACAATAAATGCCCAGCCCACCCGTGGGCATTTCCCCCATACCCGCGCTTGCCCGGCCCAGCCTTGAGCCGTTCAGTTTACAAGACTGACACTGTACAACTAAGCTATACGGACTTTATTGCTTTTTACAAACTTAAAAATTTACATATTCATAACATAAGCTTAACAGGTTGCCTGCAGGCTACATTCTAAGTCTTGTGCCTGACCTGAATTGTCTATAGGCCCGTCCTTGTCCTATTACAGTGTCGGCCGAGTGGGTAGAGCTTCGGGCCGGGTGGGTACGGGTGAGCCGACATGCCAATGGGCTAAACTACCATCCCTACCTTGGACAAGATGGCATCTGTATACTTTTCTTCCAAAAATTTTGGAATGTCCTGAAAATAGATACCTTTATTTTTTTCTGAGTTTTATGAGGCTCTTTTAATCTCTTATATGAATATAGCTACTAATACTATATGTATAGTGCCTAAGATTACTAATGCCATCAGAGTAACTCATTTTGAGCCTATTAGTCTCCTTAACTGTAAATATACGACTTCTACCAACGCATTGGCTAAAAGGATTCAATCAATCCTTCAAAACTATAGTCCCTGCATAAAGTGCCTGCTTGAAAGATGGACCTTTTCTTGAAAGAGAGTACATGAAATTTCTTCACAATGTCAAAAAGTCCTAGGAAAAGAGAACTTTTCAAGAATGATTTTCAAAAAGCCTTTGATTTTGTTAATTGGGGATATCTCTTTCAAAAAAATTAGATTAAACAATTGCTCTGTGGCAGAAGGTAGACACGGCCTCAAACAAAGAGATCAACTCTCTCCTTATCCGTTTATCTTGGATAGAAGAGTTCAGTAAAATATTGGAGAGGATAGGGATAGAGGTCTACTAAGGGCGTGCTCCAGAACTCAACGATTAAAGGAAAGGAAGGGAAGGTGAGGTGAATTGCGCCGTAACCAAATTTGACCGAGGAGTTTACTTGCTCCGGAACAGAAAAATTTGAGGGTGAAGAAGATGGGAGAGGAGGGGAGCGGCCAAGCGGGGGTGAAGGTTGTGTGGAAAATCAGTGAAATTTCTCACCCACAAATCAGAGTGTATCTGAGGTGAATTTTCACGCAATCTCCTTCTGTCCTTTTCCCTTCCTTCCCTCTGTGCGGGCTGTTCTGGAGCACAGCCTAAAAGGATTGGAGCTTCTTTTAGGCAAATGGACAAAGGTGATCCATTTGCAGTATGCAGATAACATCTTGTTGTTCATTAAGATTGATAACACAATAGTGGAAAGGGTGAAATTGGACACCAAAAGATTTTGAGAGCATATCCAACCTCAAGGTCAGTTTTGCCAAGAGCGAGCTGATTTCTCAATATTTTTAAGGAAGAAACAATTCAGTTGGATGAGATTCTCAATTGCAAGATTGAAAATCACCATCTACCTATTTAGAGGTTCAACTTCGTTAAGAGAAACCTTCCAATAATGTTAGGGAGACCTATTTCATGGCGTCCAACAAAAACAACCTTCTTGAAAAGGAAAGATTAGTTTTTATTATTTCAGTTCTTTCAGCACTCCCTTTGTTGTCAGTCAATCTCAAAAAGGGCTTAGCTGAATGGATGATTCTGTTCTTTCTTTTGATGTACATTAATCTCTACTGCTTCATGTAAACCATGTCATTGTTTGTGTATGGTATATTGGAACATGGTTTTATTTTGTCTTTGAGAAGCAATGAAGGCATGTGGCCAAGTCCACTGATTTTTTTTTTTAAAAAGACAAGGTATCGTATGTTGAAATTATTACCATAGAATAGAATATGAGCTAGTACAGTATGTAAATAGCACATTATTATAATCTCGAGAATATCATTTTCATCTATTTTTCCTTAACTAATGCACCTCATGTGGTATTTATTTACCATTACGGTGCACTCTACATCAGCAAGGAAAGTGTTACAGCCTAAGGGCCTGAATGGAATAATGCCAATGGTATCAGGCCCTAAAGTGACATATATAGTGGGCTGTATTCCAGGAATTGAGTTAACAACAGTAGGTACTTATCTTCTAGGTTTACCGAGCAGTAGGGGGTACTGGTTTACCTTCAAGAAGGTAGACCATAGTGTCAAATGTGCAGCCCAATACAGGTCAATGTTTTCTGGTTCAATAAGAATTTGCATTTCCTGCCACCTCTTATTTATATTCGTTAATTGTTACTGTTTTCCTAATTCTTATTTTATTCATAATTTTTGGATCATTTACTGTGCACCTCTTTTCCTTGGAAATTATGTAGTCTAACAAAATTGACGAAATTCTAACCAAGAGTTCTGGTTTAATTTTAGGTTATTCTTAAATGCACTCCTTAAGTTCCTGTCTCCTAAGCTACTAACAAAAAGCTATTATATATCCCTATTACCAACTCCTATGAAACTAAAGCAAGCCATCAATTTGAGAGGGGAAATTTGCTCCAATACTCCAAGCTTAAAATCCAAAGCATTCCAGTTTACTGGATTAAATAGGGTAATAGTACAAATTCTTATACAGTAAGGCATCTCTCTTTGTGGTTTTCTGTGTTAGCATATGTAACAAATAAAATTTCCTAGTAAAGTAATAGGAATATCCCTCTCAAAATTACCTTCATACCCCTCCAAACTAATACTAAAACCTGGACACCTAGAATCAAGAATAACTGCCTCATCTGAAGGAAGATGCATGGAGTATGGGAATATTTTGTTATTGAAAATGAAACTATATTTATTAATATGTATAGAACTTACCTTCACAACAAGGTCTTCCCCTGATGAATTTGTTTCCATTGCCAACTCTTCAGTTTCCGAATGATATAGAGCCAGTGCAATAACTAAGTAAAATTAACTATCAATTGGACTTGAGATCCTCTATGAATAAAGGCTCGCCCCCCTCCATATCTCCCAGCCGCTCGATTTGCCGAAAATAGTATCTCATATGCTAATATTTACCTTAATTTAGAAGAAAAATCAAATAACCATGAAACTGTTGAATAATCAATAAAGTATAGTCTTAAGCATCCAATCTAAACTCATACCTACTACCAATCAATGCAGTCGCCATGTATCTGAGAAAAAATAAAAGGAAAATTATCTCCTGAGATTCCAGCTAACTGATATCAAAGAGACGGGAAAGAAATAAAAAGGTATTATAGAGTCATGTACCAGTAAATACCGGCATGGTTGCATACCTACAGAGGCCAATGAAAGCAAGCAAATTGTGACTGATCCAACTACTAAAAAGGTCACAACTATACAAAAAATGGCACCCACTGGGCACTGGTACCCAACCAGCCCAGCCAAGTACAATTTTGCCCCATAAATAATTATCATTCTATTTTCCCCTTAAGTGCATAATCTTATTTATTTATTTTTTCCAAAGAACAAGAACTGTTGTCTGAAATCAGGCAAAATAAAAACCTGAATTTTGATATTTTGGTTGTACTTACTCTACTAGTCTACTTTGATATTTGCTCTATATTTTGATATTTAGATACATATTAGTATGCAAGAGCCAGTTTTATTTTACTGTGAATTATTCCTTTTGAGTTTTTTTTTAAATACTTGATGGTTCAAATCCACTTCCAGAGTCACTGGGTATAATAGGAATCAGATTTAGAGAGAGAAATAGAGATGTGTAACAGAATGAATTATGTTTTCATTTACAATCACTTGGTTTATATAACCAGTGTATTACACCTTAATCAGCTGTAAGTAAACACAACATAGAACAGCATCTAACTAACTGTCTGTTACAGTAAACTACTAATTACAATTGTACCCCTAAGTAAACTGCAGCGCCTAATAGGGGACTTGTTTGTTTTAATTATTATTCAATAATAACCACTTGTGATAAATGGTTGATTTAATTTCCCCTCCTGCAATTTATTTATCTCTCATCTCCTCTCCTCTCCTCTCCTCTCCTCTCTCCCTCAAATTCACTTGGACACAACAAACCATCAATATCATTTCGAAATTGAACATTATCCACTAAGATTTGTCAAAAAGAAAAATATTCACTAAGATAAAACGAGCAATTCTTAAAAAAGGAGATCTCATTTATCTAGCAAGTAAAGGATACTAAAAACGTAAATTTCCTTTCTTAAAAAATGTTTCTACTTGAAAAACTAAACAGTCCTATTAAATTACTTCTAGTACAAAAGTTAACAGTTCTCACCTTAGGCGACCGCCATGGCGGGCCTCAAGAGCAACCCCGTTCAATCATGCCTCTTTCTTCGTCTCAATCAATAATCTAGAGAGAGAAAATGGGAAAAACCCAATCAAACAGATGCAAATATCACAGATTTTTCTAGGCTAGAGAATGGAAGAGGTGAAGAGAAAAACAGAAAGGGATCTTAGAAGGTTCTATTGGTGCTACTGAAGGAAGCTCTGTAGCCGTTGAGAAATCTCAGCCACTATAATTTCTTGTGGATTTCAATGAAGATGGCAAAAAGTAATTATTTTTGAAATCCAGCTCCCAGCTTCTAATTTATTATTACCAAATGGGAAAAAATGAATTTGAGGCTCAAATGCACTCTGGGGGTACAAAAAGAGGAGGGAGCTGATTCCAAGTGTCGGAAAGATAGTGGCTGAGCAGAGCAGAGCAGAGCCTTGCGCTTTTTCCAGGGCAACTTCTTACGGAAATTACATAAACCTGGTCTACGAACATACATATAGGCCCAGAATTTATCAATGTTCCTAAAAGACACTAAATTATATATAGAACTTAAGTTCATCAAGTTTATTTGTAAATTCAACTTTTAAATTTGTCATATTAGTTTCAAACAATGAAATCAAATCGTTCAAATACATCTACCTTACGAGTGATGTGTCTTCATGTGAAAATTTTAAATTTTGAACTAATTTTGTATAGAGTCAAGTAGTCAAAAAACATCCAAAAATTAATTTGAAACCTTCTAATTTTGCCGCTTGACTTTAGACTAAATTAATTTGAAAGTTTAAAATTCTTGCATGTAAATACATCACTTGTAACGTAGATGGGTTTCAACCAGGGGCGGACGCAGAATTTCTATCCGGAGGGGTAGAAATCAGGTTCAAATGGCTTCTCGGATTCAAACTCATTAGCTAGTCGGATACTAAATTTATCAGAATCAGATGAATTGGTCGAAATTGGCCGATTCGGATCAGAAACTAAGATTTTATTTGCCAAAAGCTTGTTTTGTACTTTAAAAAATGAAAAAAAATATAAAAAATTATTATGTCAAACTAAATATACTCTAAATTTTTGTCACACACCATCTTTGCATCAGTTAGTTTTAATTAGAAAAAAAATGTGACAACGCTACATAGTGTAGCTGAGGCTAGGGGTGTTCATTGGGTCCGGTTTAGTCGGTTTTGAACCGAACTGAATTAGTTTGGATCAAACGGTTTGGTTTTTTCGGTTTAATGGTTCGGTTCGGTTTGCTTTTTAAAACCAAATTATAATTTCGGTTCGGTTCGCTTTGAAAATTTTGAAACCGAAATAACCAAACCTACCAAAATTTTATATATTATGAATTTGGTCCGAACCGCCCCGGTTTATTTCTTAATCAATTGCTTTAAATACTTCGGTTTATTTCTTAATATCTCGATTTATTTCTTAGTACCTCGGTTTATTTCTTAATATACTTCGGTTTATTATAAATCAATTGCTTTAAATAAAAAAATTAATATATTTCGGTTTGAACCGAACAAACCGAAATAAAACTTTGGTTCGGTTCGGTTGCAATGCTAAATCGGTTCGGTTCAGTTTTATTTTTGAAACCGAATTATAACTTTGGTTTGCCTAGTTCGGTTCGGTTTCAACCGAACCAAACCGATGAACACCCCTAGCTGAGGCCAAAAAACTAGAGAAATAAAGTACTTCAGTCAAATTATTTCTTAGGAGGAGCCACTGACAATAAGAAATTTAAAGCAATGATTGACTAGCCTATACCCAAAACAGTGAAACAATTAAGAGGCTTCTTAGAGTTAACTGGATACGTTTGGGCTGTGAGAAAATAAATTTTGACACCGTTGTCACTCAGTAAGTTCAGCTCAAACAAAAAATTAAACAAGCCTATAAACTAATAAAAAGACATCTCATAAAACTATTAACCCATGCTTCTATTTGCCCCATCGTTCAGATTTATCATTTTCATCTGTCTCCTTCACCATGAAATCTAATTTTTTCTTCAGAGCTTGACACCATTGTCTAGGAGATCTTCATATCTTAACGCCATTAGACAAAAATTCGGTCCAGGGAGGGGCAAACTAATTTTCGAGGGGGGGGGGGCAAAGAAGAACCAAGTTTATTTTTCTACTAATTTCAAAATCCAGGGGGGCAGTTGCCCTCCCCTGGACTAACGTGGGTCCACCCCTGGTTTCAATGGCTTGGATTTGTCGTTTGAAGTTAATCCAATAAGTTGTAGAGTTGAGTTCACAAAGAAACTTGATGAACTCAAGAACACCCTAGTTCTACTCTTATTTATAAATATGAAGGAAATAATTACATATATTTTTAATTCTAAATATGAATTTTAATTAAAAAAAATTACATATACTAATTGACATACATACGTGCGTGAGTGTGCGTGAGTGAATTTTCTATAAATCAATTATCTTACTTGGGTATGGGGTTTTTTAATTTTATGCTGTATTTTCCAAAAAAAATAACCAACTACTTATTACAATTATTACAATTAGTGCCAGCAAATATTGTAAAAATATCATAAATTATGTAAGTTTGTGTTCAACGAAAATGAAAATGATTCGTGTGCTGTTTTCATGCTATGCGCCAGGAACAACCAGCAATTTCCGCGAATTTTGTGGCCGAATCAGATCCACATTGTTTTTACATGTATCCGCATACTTTTCTTAAGCGAAGCGAGAACCAACGGTAGATCAGGTACTTTATTACATCCTGTCCGATAGTCTAGAGCGGAAATTCGTGGCCGGTGTTAAAGGAACGAATGAACAGTTCAGATCCAATTTATCAAGTATCAACGGTGACTACTTCTTCCTATAGGAAGCTATATGCGAAAGTATGTTGTTTTTTTTTCTTTTTTATTTATTTGTGGCTGCGGGAGAAAAGTGCGCGAGGTAGGGTCCACAGTGGGGACACGTGGCCATGAATCGTTCCGTCTTATCTAGAAGCCGAGCGTGCTGACCGGGATTGCAATTATTTACAGCGCTCTCTTCGCGTACGCAAGTTGTACCCCGATATGCTCCCTCTTCTATTGTTTTGTGGTGTGGAAGTGGGACGCTTTATGAACGGACTACGGAGGACGCGCCAGAACATACGGGGTACACTTTTGCGTGCTCGTTGAATTTTCAAATTGGGTGTTGATTCTCTCTTCGTGGGCCGCTTAGATTTGGTGATTAGCCCGTTAAATGTAATTAAACTAAAGCAAAAGCCCAGGCGTTTTATTTCCCTGTTATCAGATTTAGTTATTGGTATTGTCTAGGCACTGATTTAGTTATTTCGTTTCCTTTATTTATAATGTTTTTGTTTTGGGTCCAACTTAAAATTGGATAATTCCTGCTTTGAATATCAGGCCCAAACTATGATTAATTTAGAATTTTGCAGCCATTTGAATTGTTACAAGGCCTTGCACTTGCTGGACCCCGCTAATCGCTATATAAATAGGGGACGCGTCATTTGATCTGAGTTGCTCGATTCGCAACTTCTTGTATGACTTTATTGTTAATGGAACCTCATATCTAGAAGCAATTTGATTTGATATGGATAATTGTAAATTTTATATAATTTGATTAACAGTAAACTTATATTAAATTTCATCGCTTTTCGTATATATGATATTTATAAAGTTGTGATTATATTTTACTTTCGGATTTCAGAGTTATAAGTATTTATGATGTTCAAATTAATCCATTAATAATGGATACCTACCTTTTTTTTTTAGTAAAAACTGATGTCTCAGCATCAATTTGTTGTATTGATACGGTTGTAGATGTCTAGTGTTAAAAGTGCAATTTAAGCTCATTAGTATGAGCTTTGAAAAGAGAAATTACATAAAAGTAGCAGATATTTGGCATAAACAAAATTGCCAGAATAACAAAATATTTAAATTGGAGGTTGCGTAGAATTGTCGGTTGTTCTGTTGCCAAATGTGTTTCCTCTTGTGTTGTTGTAACTCCACTGATCCATGACTTCTTGTACCAGTTCATGTATTTGTTTTTCAGTCTCTCTGAAAATTCTTGTGCAGCGCTCTCTCCATATGACAAATTGGGAAATTAGTAGGATGAACCTTGTTTTGTTTGAAAACTCTTTTTTCCAGCAGTGCAGCTGTTGGGTCACCTGGTAAATTGATTTGCAGGGCTGCAGCGACTTGTTGGTGTGTGTGTGTCTTGCCAGTATACATGTATTAAATAGGTGAGGGGTTGTTTCCTGCTGTCGTTTACACATAATGCATCTGTTTGCCATATTCCAACCTCTTTTGATAAGGTTATCAAGTGTGAGCAGCTTGTTTTGCAATAGGAGCCATCCAAAGATCAACATTCTTGGTGGACAGGTGAGTTTCCAAATTTTGTGTATTCTTGTCAAGGTTATAGGGCCTTCTTTGAGCTTGTGGTAAGCTGATTTAACTGTGAAGTCGCCTGTTGTGGTCCATTTTCATGCAGTAGTGTCGGCTTCTGTTGTCAGCTGTATGCGTTGTAGTGAATGTTTGAGCTCAATGAGTTGTGTGAGTGATGTTTCTGATAGGTTTTCTCTGAAGTTATCATCAATGGTCGATGCCTGAACTGCCTCTTGTAGTGTCATGTGTGTGCAAGTGTTGTAGGAGAATAGAGCCGCTATGCTTACTGATAGTATACCATGTCCCCAATTTTGATGCCAGAGGCTGGTTGCCCTTCCATTACCCGTTATCATTTTTATGGATATGGCTGAGAATTGTAGAATTTGAGGTTGTATCTGGGAGAATAGTGTTGTCTGAGGTGTTAAGGGGTCAATGTTTTGCGTGGATGTTACCCTTACTATTTCTTTCCAGAGCCTTGGCTCTGTTGATTGCCAATGGTAATGCCATTTAAGGAGCAATGCCTGGTTAAATGTTTTGAGGTCTGCTACACCTAGCCCCCTAGCTGCTTAGGCATGCATACTATTTCCCACCTTACCAGATTCATTTTTCTTCCCTCTGTACTGACACCATGCCACAAGAATCTTTTCCTTATCTTGTCGATTTCTCTGATTGCCCAAGTAGGTAGGGTAAGGACTAACATGTGATATACATGCAAAGTTGATAAAACTGCTTTTAATAGTACCAATCTGCCAGCAATTGTCAGGTTTTTTTGCTGCCCAACCTGCTAATTTGTTGTGGAATTTTTGGATTAAGGGTAAGATAGTTGCTTTATTGAGTCTTTTGTTGGAGAGTGGTAAGCCAAGGTATGTGAAGGGGAAAATGCCTAATTTGCTGCTCATTAGGTTTGCTAATGTCTGAGATTCTTCACTGTTGACCCTGAAACACAAGAGCTCTGATTTGGATAGATTAACTGTCAGGCCCAAGATGGATTCAAATGCCAACATTGCTATCTTGAGAGCTTGTAGCTGTTGAATTTTGGTTTGACAAAGAATATGGCATCGTCGGCATAGAGGAGGCATGGTTGCATATCCCTGAAAGGTAATCTAATAGCCCCATTGGCTTTGAGTTTTTCGAACCATCTAGAAATGAAGTCCATAGCCAGGATAAATAGAAGTGGTGACAGGGGGTCCCCTTACTTGACGCCCCTCTTGAGAGTTACATTTTTACTTATGAGTCCATTTATTACAACTTGTGAAGTACTCGATAACAGTGATTTGAAAACCCACTGCAACTAGATAGCCGGGAATTCTAGGTTCGTCATTGTCTTTACAAGAAAGTCCCAGCTGAGTGTATCGAACGCCTTGTGGATGTCTGCCTTGAAGACTGCCAAGGGAATGTTTTGTCTGTACGATTGAGTAAGTGCTTGTTCGGCATAAAGGAATCCCTCCACAATGTATTTGCTCTTTATGAAGCTCGTCTGAGTTATGCTGACCACGCTTTTGATGTGTTCATGTAGTCTGTTAGCGAGAATTTTGGAGAGTATTTTTTGCACCCCGTTGACCAGGCTGATTGGTCGAAATTGGTGTGTTTGTTTGGCATTTATGTTTTGGGTATGAGGACAATGTAGGAGTTGTTTAATAGAGATATTGATTCTGTGGTTGAAGTGATGTGGTGGAATATGGAATGTAGATTTGGTATGAGGATGTTAGAATTTTTTTTGTAGAATTCGCCGGTGAAGCCATCTGGTCTAGGGGTCTTGTTGTTCGGCCATGATTTGATGATAGTTTCTATCTC
Organism: Carex littledalei; assembly: GCA_011114355.1. NCBI lineage: Eukaryota > Viridiplantae > Streptophyta > Magnoliopsida > Poales > Cyperaceae > Carex > Carex littledalei. Next base: position 55,789 of record SWLB01000137.1, on the reverse strand, counting down.
TGTTGTGGTTATAGGTGTTTGGAGGCTGTAGAGGTCATGCTGCTGCTGTGGAGGGTAAAGGTTTGGCCAGTGTATTGGTGTTGAGTTTTCTGGCTGTGTGCCCATCAAATTTTTGTAGTAATAAAAAAAAGCAAGTGCTTTTGTTTTGTGGTCAGTGTAAATGCTTCCATTGTGCTCAATCTGGGTGATTATATTGAATACAAGGTAGTACTTGGCTATATGGGTGGTTGCATGACATTTAAGGCATCTTCTCGCTACAGTGCATTTGTTGTGCTTGTGACCGGTTTGTAGACATCTAAAGCATCTTCCTTCAGCTAGTAGTGATGTTTGATGTTTCTTGAGCGCCGGGTGAAGAGACTTGGCCTGGTACGGAGTTTTAGGGGAAGAGGCTATTCTTTTCTTTTTCCTGGTAACAGTTGTCCATCCTTCATTAGTGGTTGGTAGCGGGCCATTAATACCGGTGTGTTGTGTAGTTGGTGGAACTGTTACCCTATTCTGCATAACTGGTACTACCTTGGTAGTTCTCTGAAACTGTGGGTTGGTAGCTGCGCCAATGGGTAGGTTGCGGGTGGGTGGTTTAATGGAATTGGTGATGACATTAACATCTTGCTCTGTCGCGGTGGTACTCTTGCCTGTTACTATGGCATAGGTGCCTTGTAGTGGTAGCGCTGGAGCGTGGAGGCGCAGGATTGCATGGGTGGTTGCGTCGTAAATCGTCTTCCTAGTCGCCAGTCGTTCTTTCCAAGGAGCCATCAAACTTATTGTTAAATTCTTTTTATTTAACTCTATATTTTTTTTTCAGTTTATCACATAATTATGATGACTTTTATATAACTAAAGAAGGAATAACCACTTAACCAATGATGACTTCAAAGATGTAAAATATTCAATACAAAACACTACAAAAATGTTTGGCATATAGATATGTATGTGAGTATATGAATCTGTATCCCCTCATATAGATGAGGGTACAATTGAAAAAACCGACTTGAATTTAATTTCCACCAGATTAAAAGAATTTGATGTCTATTTAGATATATGAGGTCTGCTTTAAAATTTGTGTCAAAGTTTAAAGAACAGTTTAGATTTAGTAATTATACCCTCAGAGCATCTACATCTCAGCAACTCAAATGAGTTTCTAAATAACTATTAACTACTTTTTAAAAATTAAGGTCTCTAAAGTTTCTAATTCTTACATCCCTAAAATTAATTTTAGAGTTTCTATTATATTAAGCCACGTCAGCAACAAAATAAAAATGAGAAATAATTTGAGCCAATCATTTGGTCAGCATGGAGTTTATAAATAGTTTCTTAGAGCATCTACATCCCAGCAACTTAAATGAGTTTCTAAATAACTGTTAATTATTGTTTAGAAATTAAGGTCTCTAAAGTTTATAACTCTCACATCCCTGAAATTAATTTTAAAGTTTCTATTAAGCCACGTCAGTAACAAATTAAAAATGAGAAATAATTTGAGCCAATCATTTAGTCAGCATGGAGTTTATAAACAGTTTCTTAATAAGAAACTTTACTGCATAGTTTCTTAATAAGAAACTCTCCAACATACCTGAAACTGGATTAGAAACTGTCACATAAGATTATAAACTCTAATAATACCAGAGATGTAGATGCTCTTAATAAGAAACTTTACTGCATAGTTTTTAAATAAGAAACTCTCTCACATCTCTGAAATTGAATTATAAACTATTACATCAGATTAGAAACTCTAATAGTAGTTATCCTGATGCTTTCAGTTAACATGAGAAAATAACCCCTAATATCTCTGTTTTGTAAATTTTACTTTGGTCAACATAAATTTTCTCATATGAATTTATGAAAAATTTAATAACATGGGTCCTATAAGCTGATCAAATTCCAAAAAGATAGCAATGATGAGTAATAATGAACTCTTTCGTTTCAAGAAATCAGGTACACCCAAAAGTTTCAGTTGTTTGCTTTAATTAAAGCTACACGACCTAGAGGTCACTCCTCGGGCAAATATCCTCTCCGGTACCGTAAAAGATTCCCTTCACTTTACGGTTTGAGATTAACTCCCAGCCGCTTTGGGATTCGGGCTGACGGAGGGGGCAGAATTATTGGGCTTTGAGATTCGTGCCAAGTTAAAAAGAACGGTCCAGATCAAGTAATTGTAAAAGATTCCCTATTACGGTACCGGGGGTGATGTGAATTCGTCACTCCTCTTGGTAAAGTGTATTTAAATTGGAACACTAATCGGACACGCGTAATTGCGTTTGTGGAGTATATATAATATATGCCTCTACTGACTCTAGGTAGAAAATCCGACAGGAATGGAATATAATTGCCTAATTGGTGTACGGGGGTAGGTGGTGACGCACTAATTAATATATATATCCATAGATTATCTTTTCGGTTGTTGTTGTTCAACTATTATTTATGTCGTCTAGCTATAGCTATAGCTATAGCTATAGTTGGGTAGATTTTGACTAGTAAAAATTAGAAAGATCGATGTCTAAAATATGATTGGTTCATTGACTTGGTTCTTAATTTGTTTAGTGAAGCTTATATATATATAGGACGTTGATAACTTGACATGGTCGTTAAAACTTAAAAGAGAGACTTGATCAATTGTGTAAGAAATCGCAAGTTTGAAATTCAAAATAATTTTTTCCCATCAAGGGACAAATTAAGAGGCTTGGTGAATGGTGAGCTTAATTAAGAACACCCTAGCTAGTTCTACATGCATATTAAAATATCGGCTGAAGAACCTGTCCAAAGCCATGCATTTGGACAATTGGACAATTAATTAAGACTGCTCGATCTCCAAAGTCTTAATTTGCTGAATCAAATTTTATCGAGGTTGGTTAAGTCAATCAATTAATGCTAATTAATACATATTAACTTTATCTCCGTTAAGCAAAATTAAAAGAGGAAACAAATTAAATCCTCCTTAATTTCTTATTTCTCTCGATTAGTCACGCAAGAAAACGACATTAATTTCCCTCCATGATTAATTAACTTAAGGAAAATTTTACAGTGTGCATGTCCACACAAACTTCTAAATTAACCAATTTCTTCATGAAAGCACTATAATATTCAATATTTAACTTTTTATTTACTGAAACCATCAAGAAAACTTTTTATTTACTTACTTTAAAAATTAAATTGAAGAATATATTATTTATTTTAAATGGAGATGTCATTATTTGTTATATCAAGGGACAAAATTCCAACCCGACCCTGATGTCTGAGTCTGAGTCTCAGTCAAACTCCTCCCATTGCCCCTTGCAAGCAGATTTCTTTCTGTCCCATCCCATGGAAGCTCTACGTGTGTGCTCACGAAAATAGAAATGAAAACAAGGGATGGAGGAGGGATAGAAGATTTAATTTCTCTGTATATATATATTTTTTTATTTTTCTGAAGGAAGCTAGCGATTTGATTATAATTCAAAAAATATACTTTTTTTCTTTGACCAATAGAGAGGAAGAAAGAAGGATTATTCTCTTTTTTTGCTTATATATCGAAGTTAATTAGCATTAATTAATTTCATCAATCTTGATAAAATTTGATCCAATGATCTGAAATTAAAGGAGCAGTTTGGAGAGTAGTTATATGAACAGGTTCCCATCATGTGTCCTCATGTTTTATATTTTTTTATCTTCGTTTTATTTGTTTTCTTTGCTTTGAAGCAAGCACTTGTACCTAATGCTATCTTTCTTTAGTTGTAAGGTTATTATAAAATCTTTAATTTGTTGGTCGTCAACGTTAATCAAAGTTTGGTGAGATGTAATTGTCCTTTTGCTTCAGTCATTTATTAAATAGTAATGCTTGTATATATATATGCTGTAACTATCGAAGAAGTGAGATGGGCACCCGGACAAAGATGAAAGATGAAAGATTTAACACCACACCGGACGTTCATTAAATAAAGTATCGAAGGATGTTGACAAATTCGGGCTTAATTTCATATTTATTTATATTAGAGCTAGCACTATGTTGAGTTTATCTAGCTTTTAAATACTTATCTTAATATATTTTTGTTTATTACTTATATATTTACAATTCTTAAGACGCGTCTGATAATAGTACGTAGAGGTGCTATCGGGTCGGGTCGGGTCCGGATACTATTATATTTGGATCCGTATCCTAAAAGTGTTCGGGTCCAAATTTCGATCCATATACTTATTTGTTTCAAATCGGGTCGGGTCCGGATCCGGATACCTATCTACCCGTAGATATTTCGGGTCCAGTCTTTCGGTTCCGGATAGATAGATACTCATAACTTGTTTGTGGATTATCGGGTCCGGTCCGGATATGGGCGGTTCCGGATCCTAGGCGGGTATATGTCACAACTCCCAAGAATTTGAGAAAGTAAAATATTGGAGATGGTGATTTTCTTTTCTATGATTCAAAAAATCCATGAATGAAATATTAATACTAATTTTTAATAGAGAATTAAATTTATGGCAGATATTTGATTTCAATGAGATTTATTGCAAATGACATATCAATGAGAGCAATAAATTTTCATAATTATGCAGAGGATATATAAGGTAGATATTGAAAGATATATTCAGAGCAATAAATTTTCATGATTATGCAGAGGATATATAAGGCAGATATTGAAAGATATATTCAGAGCAATAAATTTTATTAAAAAATTAATATGCAAAATGTGATTACTGGTATATGCAAAATTTGATTATATGTAAAATTGTATTTTCATAGTTATTAATATATGTTTTATCGGGTATTTATATGGGTATCGGGTCGGATTCGGTTATGGGTCGGTTAATAATTCAAACCCATATCCTATCCATTACAATATCGGTTCCGGTTCGGATCCGGATCGGATATTAAATTATTAATTTTGTAACCGTACCCATAATTTAACCGGTTATATATTTTAAACCATACCCGACCCAAATTAACCGGATTTGGGTCGGTTCCGGGTCGGATCAGGTTCGGTTCCGGATCGGATCCGGGTAATCGGATAAAAGTAGCACTCTAATAGTACGGTATATTTTTTTTATTACCATTTATGTTACTTACGTATCATCATCAGACTTGTCTTGATAATTATATATAATGATATGTGATAAAACAAAATTACAAACTGATAAAATAATTAAGTGTTTACAACTATAATATATTTATATATTTTTTTTAAATTGACAAATATAATATTTTCATTATAAGTAATTGTTCAATATTTTTATAAATACACAATCATACGTTTATATTATTTTTATAATTATATGTTAAAAGTAATTAGATTTGTGTTAAACCATCTAAATGTTTAAATATAGAAAATATCTATTAAGAAAATTGAGCTGAATACGTTCGTAAATAAACACAAGATGATGAACACTTCAAATTAAAGGAAGACCCACTTTTTATATTAAGTCCAAAATTTCGGGTGTTTGACACCCGAAGGGATCTGAACATATATGTGACCATTGAAAAAATGTGTCGTATATTGCAATGATTTACCTTTCTAATAAGGAGCTCTTCTATGATATATTTATACACAAACTCATATCTTCGTTACACTACAGCAGCGGAACCTTTCTGCGACCGGCCAAATCGGTCACAGAAGGGTAGGTGCTGGTCGCAGAAGGATGTGCCTGTCGTAGAAGGCCGAAATCGGTCGCAGAAGGGCCAGTCGCAGTTGCTCCGTCGTTGATGCCCTCCCCGCTGACGTCACCAGTCGCTGAAGGGTTAAAAATCAGTCACAGATGTCCCTATAGCGACCGATGAGATCGGTCGCTGATGCTATATGTTGACGTGGCGGAAGACCATCAGAGACCGATTGGGTGGTCGCTGATGGGCCCAAAATCGGTCGCAGAAGGGTAATTTTTTTTTTGTTTTGTTATTTTTCTTTGCCCCAATTAGTACGAAATGTATCAAACAAATATAACAACTATTGAACCCATTCTATTCATTTATTTTTCTCCAGCTCCAATTAGTACGAAATGTACCAAACAATTCACAAGCAATTCAAATATACAATATAAAATACTGGTACGAAACGTACCAAGCACCAAGCAATTTAATTGGTACGTACCAAGCAATTTACAAAACGACATAAACATGAAATATCTAATGTATTACATAAACATCAAATATCAAATATCTAAAGTACGACATAAAAATCAAATATCTAAAACTCATACAAAACATCCTAAAACTAGATCTAGTCATCTCTGATATCATCCCCGCTGTCATCCTGAGAATCGGGGTTCGATGCATGTGTGAGCTAGAACCTCCCTGTGAGAATATAACTAAAATTTTTAGGGTTTAATGTTAAGAGTTTACTGTTCCGTTAGTTGATTTGTCATACTTAGTGTCCTTATTGGTTGTGGATGTCCTTATTGGATTCAAACATACCCAAAAATTAGATTTTGTACATGATGGAAGAACATCCCACGCTACGCCTCAACTCCTCTATGAATTGGGTGATATGTGGTTGAAGCATGCCCAACACCTAACCTGAAATCGCATTTATGTCTTCTTGCCTGAGAGGAGGCAGCGTTGAAGAATATGATTGCGATTGCGAACAAGACGTCTTGGACCCACCTGGACGATACATCGATCTAATCTTGCCTGAAATATTAAAAATAAGATAATTAGTATTACGTTACAAAATTTAAATACAAATTTATAATTTTAAGTATGTGTATTTTACCTAGAGCACCGAGACCATAGTTATCGTCGTGAGCATTATTGTCTGTGTTGCTGTACCAGATGTTTGATTCAAAAAAGGGCCAAAGTGCTCGATCAGGCCCATACTTTGCGCTCATATCCCAATCATAGTCTTCCTGTAAAATTCATAAAATAAAACAATAAAGTAAGTACAACAAAGAATGAATATTATTAAAGATTGTTATGTTCTATTACCTTTGCTTTTTTCGCCCTCGAGGAACAAAATTGCCCCGTCTTCTTGTTGATATGCGTCGGCGTGAACAGCTCGTCAGACCACCTGGGCTTGCGCTGGTTTTCATTCTCCTATGATGAATAAACATTTCAACACAAATAAATTATCAAGGTTAGTTCGAGTAACTGAAATTGAAATTAATTGTTTTGATGAAATAAAACATCTTACAAATCTTTATTTGTGAACCAGCATGTTCACTGAGCCTGTGGTTTTAAAGGAACCATCACCTCTGCCTTTTTCTGCTTTCCTTCTTTATGCCAACGCATGTTTTCTGCAGTCATCGAACACAAAAAAATCCTTTGCAACCTCAGAGCGATTGGAAGATACCGCAAAATTTTATGCGGAACACATTTCTTGCTTTTCGTAGGGTCCCCTTGTTTGAAACGATCATGGCCACAGCCATCACACTTCTCCTTGGATTCATTATCACCGCGGTACAACATGTAATCATTCGGGCAAGCATGGATCTTCTCATGACTTAATCCCAACACTTTCACCAATTTCTTGCATATATATACCGGAAGGCAACCTATTCTCTTTCGGAAGTCACTTCTTCACTGCTGACAGGATATGATTGAAACCATCTTTGGTTATGACGCAGTCGAATTTAATGCTAAAGTGTTCGGTAACACAAGCAAGTACCGTATGTTTCTTATCACAACCATCATATAGCGGCTCCTCGGCAGCGTTCATCATGTTATAGAACTCTTGAGCTTTCAGATTCGGTTATTCCCAATTAAAACAAGGACCAGCAGTATCAACAACCATTTCAATCATATTATTTGGCGACTCCACCTCGACACTCTCTTCAACGAACGTTTGGCTCTGTTCTCCTAATCTGACGTTTGCACGCTCACCATGCATGGGCCAAGTCTTATAATAAAGTCTAAAGCTCAATTTCAGGAGATGTTTTTCGATAATATACCTTATCCCACCATCTAGTACACCCACAATTGGCACAATGACACTTTATGCAATTTTGCTTATCAATATTATTTGGAATAATAAACACATAATTAAAAAATTCCTCCACACCCATCACAAATACCGGATTGACCTTCTTGTCCACGTAACGAGGACCGTACATCCAACTACGATCACCCTCCATTCCTCCTAATTATGACATATACATTTATAAGCTATTGTATAAACATGACCTAAATGCAATAATTAATAGATGACATTCTAATTTAGGTTGATAAGACTCAAATTCTCAAGTTCATTTAATTTAAAGGAATGACAAATTCAATTTAGGTAGACAAGGTTCCTCAGATCTATTGCTTCAACATTCTCACTAAAACTTTGGCTCAAACAAAAAATCCAGATCTATACTTTAGACCCTCCAGATATCATCAATTGATAAAGGACCCTCTAAAGCAAGTCATGGAAGAAACACAAAATCAAATCAAGTGTTGCATCATCCATGCAACAGGACTTGTATACAACCATACAAGCGGCATCTACATAAGCTATGAATTTAAACGTACGTACCAGGGAGAGAGAGAGATGACGCTTCCCTTGCCTTGCCTTGCCTTGATTAGTTCTAAATAAAATAAAATGCACACGAGGTCAAAACTAAACTTAAAGTTATGCCTTGCTTACTATTTTGACACTTCAATGAAATAATGACATTAAATATTAATAGGTCCAAACTCATTAGTCTTTTGGGGCTTACACAGGACCGGTGTACAATCCTATCCCACTCTTTGAATGCTTTGTCTCAGTAGTGAAGAAATGTATGTGAATTTAGTATTTAAGAAAAATTCAGCAGCATTTCCCCTTAGTTTCCTGAGTACGCGTTAGAAACACATTCTTTTGGACATGTAATTCAATACGTACTCGTAGGAACAACAAGAGAAAATGATACCAATTTTTTCTTAGATACTAGATCCACATACATTTCTTCACATCCTAGATGAGACAGAGCATTCAAAGAGCAGTCCCAAAACGAGGACTATTCAAAATTAATTTCTATTGGATTAATTTTGAACGGGTATAAATCTAAAAGGCATACTAAATGTTCTGGTTTAGTTGGATCATAAAATAATACTATATTAATAACTAATGATTGTAGTACACAAATACTAATATAATTAACCAGCATAGAATTAAGAAAGAGAGAAAATTTGCCTGATTACAACCAATTACTCCCTTGAAAATCAAGTTTTCTCCTCTCCTTCTTTCTTCCCAAGATTAAACTAACTTCTACAACTCCTAAAACCAATTAACCAATCAATTAATCAAACCAATTAACCAAATTAATTAAACTAATTAACCAAACTAATCAAACCAATTAATAAAATTAATTAATCAATTAACCAATCAATTAATCTAGTCAATCAATTAATCAAACCAATTAACCTAACTAATCAAAGCACATTTCAATTTAACCCAATTTTTTTTTCAAACCATGTGATGTCCTTGCCATTGCAACAATCAATAGTAGCTCGGTTGGAAAGTAGATTAAACCAATAACCATGTGATCTACTTCTTTTTTTTTTTTTTGAAAAACTTGGCAGCGGCTGCCAAGGCAAATGTATTAAATTATGTAAGAACGTCATTACAACATTAGCCTACCGAATGGAGGCACAACCCAACAGTAACAACAACAAGGCTAGGCAGTAAATAAGATTGAGAAAGCCAAAAAAACTACAAGCCTAAAAACAAAACAACTGAAACAATAGCGAAAACATCATAGCCATGTAAAAACGACTCAACAATGGGCTAGCCATAAGTCCGACTCCTGCCATATTTTATCTGCTAAAATCTGTGGCGGCAGCCTTCGGTTAGTGAAGATCTTCGTATTAAGTTGTTTCCACGTCTCCCAACATGCGCATATAATTAGGATAATCCCTTTCTTCTTCCATTCTCCAGTTCGGCACCCTATACTGGTACGAGAGTTGTCCCAGGTAGATAGGATACTGCTGCCAAGAGTAATCAAGTTAAAACCCACCTTTCTACTCAAGAGGAACCAGACGTGCACCACATAGTGACACAAGAAAAAGATGTGAAATCCTGACTTGACAGGACACTTATCGCACAATGAGCATGAAAAGGCGCAGTGTATGTGGCAGTGCAGCATGTTATCATGAGTCAGCAGCTTGTTCTTGAGCATCAAATACCAAATTTTTTTTACTGTACCCGGTATCCTATACTTCCAACTTTCTGCATACCGGTCGCATTCCATATCCGCACCCATCACCTTTGCGTAATAAGAGCGCGCAGTGTAGGAGCCCCCCGGCTTCCATCTCCAAACAATGAAGTCCCTTCCCGAGACAAGGGAAATAGCAGTGACCTTGTCAACATGTTATGGCGCCAGAAGACCTATGATTGGTAACGCATCCCTTAGCGAAACAAAGGGCATTGGTGGTCTTGCAGCAGCCTGAGTAATAAGCGGGGGACTCGACCATGCATCTTGCCAAAAGGAGATGGCAGCACCATCTCCAATTTTCCAAGAAGTAGACCAGTGAAAATTCTCCTTTAGCTTTTGCAATTGGTTCCAAAAAATGAGCCTCTGACAGCCCAATAATGCGGACCATTTGCATAAACCGTAGTGGATTGCAATTTCCTAATAGTAGTACTCCATAATGCAGCCGGCTCTTTATAAGGGCGTCACCACCATCTTAACAATAGAGATGTATTTTGCAATCGGAGATCTATGACACCCATACCCCCCAACTTCTTAGGTAAACATACCGTCTTCCAATTTATCAATGAAATTCCGGCCTTATCGGTCTCATTTTTCCCCTAAAGAAATTTGCGTCTGATACGATCAATCCTCTCAATCACCCACACTGGGAGCATAAAACAACACATGTAGTATACCGGAATTGCTGATAGCACTGATTTCACCAACTGCAATCTTCCCCCCCGTGAAATAAGTTTCCTCTTGTACCCCTCAAACCTCTTTTCGATTTTTTCAATTATTGGTAGGAACAGGTCCCAGTTTGGCCGTTTTACTGTCAATGACATGCCCAGATAATTAACCGGAAGTGCCTCTTCCGGGCAGCCCAAGACCGCATCGACCTTGGCTAACACTTGAGGAGAGAGGTTAAATTGTACAAAGCAACTCTTACCGTAGTTGATGCTCAGCCCGGAGATTTTGGTGAAGAGTCGCAGAACCACCTTAAGGATTATGATTGTGTCGAGGCAGTCAGAAACATTCGCAATAAGAGCCGTATCATTCGTGTACTGTAATGCCATTACTGATTCCTGAGTTTTCAACGATATGGAAGTGGGGAGTGAAGTGTTTATTGCCTGGATCATCCGTTGCAGTACATCGGAAGAGATTATGAATAACATGGGGGAGAGGGGGTCGCCTTGCCGGAGGCCCCGTTTGTGAGTAAAAAAAGCCGGACATATCCCCATTCACCACAACCCGAGATTGCGATGTGCGGAGAATGACTGAGATCCACTCAATCCATTTAACCGGGAACCCCCGAGCACTCATTACCTTTGTTAGGAAAGCCCAATGAACAGTGTCGAAGGCTTTCGTGAAGTCTAGCTTTAAAAACACAGCTTCTGCCTTTGAGCTCGCTATTTCCTGAAGTAGTTCCCTTGTAGAATTGAACGTCTCAGCAATATGCCTGTTTTTCACAAAAGCCGTATGTTGGGGTGAGATTATGGTTTGAAGTTTCGGCCTCAACCTATTAGATAAAACTTTGGATAACAGCTTGGGGATAATGCTGATTATGCTTATAGGCCGAAAGTCACCTAAATCCCCTGGTTTGTCCTTTTTTGGCATGAAGACAATGTTTGCCTTGTTAATCTCTTCTAGTTCAGCTCTGTTGTAGTAGAATCCCTCGAAAATGGTTAGAACATCACCTTTGATCAGAGGCCAAAAATCTCGGACGGACTCGCTCGGGAGGCCGTCCGGCCTGGAGGCCTTATTTAAAGCCAATTGTCGCATAGCGCACTCTATTTCAGTCTCGGTAAAGGGGTCCTGTAGGTCTTGTAGATCTTCGGTATGAGGGTAAAGTTTGCAAGGATCGAAATCTAGCACCTGACCTTCCGTCCCTAGGATGTTTCGCATGTGTTCTGAAAAGATTTGGACTATCTCCTGTTTGTCAGTCCGCTCACTGCCTTCGTGTTGGATCGACGTGACCATGTTTTTCCTCGCTCTAGAGGATGTATAGGCATGAAAATAACGTGTGTTCTTGTCTCCACTTTGCAACCAAGTGACCCGCGAGCGTTGTTTCCACCTGAGCTCAATTATTTGTGCCACTTCGTATGTTCTCGCCCGGTATTTTTAGTCTGAATTGGAATTCTCTTGCATCAAGAATACGCTTTTCTTCGATCGAGTCAAAAAATATGAGCCCCTTTCTACAGTTCTTGAGTTGTTCCTCAACTAGTGAGAAACGGTTTAGGTGCCAGAGTCGCAGTCTTTTATGCACCTCTTCCGTTTTGGACCGAAAAAGTTGGGAGGCACTAGTACCCCTTTGTTGTTGACTGTTCCACACATTCTCCACTATCAACCGAGCCTCCTTATACCCGAGCCAAAAAATCTCGAGCCTGGGTGGGGGTCTTGGTACATTCGGCATTCCACAATTTAATAAAAGGGGTACGTGATCGGACACAATCATTTCTAAAGCTTTCAATTGATTGTCGGGTATATCAAGGTCCAGTGAGGGGATAGCAGCACCCGGTCAAGCCGAGAGAAAACTGGCCGGGGCCGCTTGCTACTCCAAGTGTAGGATCTATTGCTTAACTCGACATCCATCATGCCAAAGTCCCGTATCATATCATTGAATTCACACATGAGACTATAACCCCTCAAATCAGCTGACCGGTCTATGTACCATCGAACCATGTTGAAGTCCCCGAGCAAAGCCCAAGGTAGTGTGACCAGTGATTGAACCCCTCGCATTCTCAGATGAACTCTGTTCACACGGAAGCGTATGCACAAAGTTTCAATATAGCAAGCTATACCTTTTAAATCTTGGTACACCTTTCGATTCGGATTGCAAGTGTACAATCCTATTGAGCAGTATATTCAGGTATCGATCCACAGGACGGTTTGACAATTACCGGACTCTACTTAGACTTACTAAATTCTAGAAGTTCTGCAAAAGGTTGGTTTTGGTTATTTAAATTCCTAAACAGATTAATGAAAAGATTTATAAACAGTAAAGTGGTTTTAAGATGAATAAAAAGGGGTTTCCAGGGTTATGACTTTATCTCAGTTCTGTCTCGAGGTACCCAGTCCGTGTAGTGTCCTACACGGGCTGTGTCCAGTGTATACGGGCTGAGTACTGTCGTACACGGTCTGTGTGGTCCCCGAGTGAATGTAGCAGTTACTGTTTCTGTGTGTTGTTCCTTTGTGTAGGGTTTTACTGACCAGACCTAATGTTCCTAAACCTAAACTGTCGTTTGTTGGTTCATTAACTTGGTATGGAATTGCAATATCTGCCCTCGTCGGGTTCTAGACCTCAACTGTCGTATATTGGTCCGAATTACCTAGTTGCTTGTTTGGTATACTAAAGGTAACCTCTATCCGTCGATAGAGGAAATGTTCACCTGTCGGCTACTACTTGGTTTCACCTTTCGGATCACCAATCATACCTCATGTACTTAGTTTGGTTGAGATATCATAATGGCCAAAGTACCTTCTAGATGTGGCCATTCATCTAGTGGTAAACCAATAAGAATCAAACAATTTAGTCTAAGCAATTGAAATCAAACTCAATCAAGCAAACACAAATTCCAACACAAGAATCCAATAACTAACATGCAAAACAAAACATTTGATTACATCACAACCCTAGAAACTAAGAAATCTACTCGAGCGTAGTTTCAAAATAGATAAAAGAGATGATAAAGATAGTGCTCGTGGCAAAACTCGAAGTAGTAAGAAGATCCGTCGCAAATCTCTCGATTTTCTCCTCTCTTCTTCTCCTCCAAGCCCAGCCGTAAGCTCCAAACCCTAGCTCTTGATTATCAGATTTAGAATGACCTCTCTGTTGGCTAGAGAGGTGCTTTAATGCCCTGAATTCGCTACATTCCCCAGCTGGCACCAATTTCCAACTTTGGATTATGTTTCCATAAATGCCATGCACGGTCCGTATGCAAGGGTGCACGGACCATGTGCCTGTGTCCTGGGCTTGTTTCAAGCTTGCACGGACCGTGTGCCTATGTCTCTAGCTCAGATTGTAGATCTTCTTGCAAGCTTTCTGAAAAGTGGTCATACACTCAAAACGGAGTTACGAGTCAAAAGATATGACTGTTTTAAGTTCAGGTGCTGAAATTTCAGCATCATATACAGGTCGTGTGGATTGTGTCCTGGTCGTGTCTGTGGTCGGGCAGAGGGTTGTACGGTTCGCATAAGAAGGTACACGGACCGTATATAAACCTTCAGAATCCAGATTCTTCCTCTGTTTCGTCTGTTTCCTGCAAAATAAGAAATAAAAGCACAACAGTACCACATCCTATAGATATTCAATGAAATAAACACGACTTAAGAGTTTTAGGCACAGGTTTTAACACAAAGTAGGGTCGGAATATGGACAAAATAGCGGGACATCAAACTCCAACTTGAAATCATCATTACTTGGCCCGTATATATTTGTTACCACAAATTCCCATCCCGTGGACTCTTGGATTAGGAGCGCCGAAATAGAATGCTTGGATGCCCAACTGTTTAGTAACCTGCAACTCCTTTTCCAAGTGATTAGCATGCCTCCTTTTGACCCATCCGCAAAGACCATTGCACAGTTTCTCTCAAAAAATGATGGCAGTACTCTACTCACATAGCCAAAATCATAATTGTTCCATTTCAACTCCTGTATACATCATACATCACATCGCGAGTTCTTAATGACATTGCGCACTACATCACATTTGTTAACATCCCCTAAGCCTCTCACATTCCAGCTGAAAATTTTGATTTTTTTAGCATTCATTAATAACCATTAATAGACAACAGTACATCAAACTCTCTACTGCGCGAACTCAATCATGGTCCCCCTCGGACTCATCATCAGTTTCGAGGCCCTCCTGGAGCTGCTGGTTTTGTTCGTGCTGTCGCGCCCTTTCGGTGTTATCTTCATCAACAGTTCTTATTATTTCGTCAGTATTTACACCCATCAGCTGCGCCATATCTGTGCAGAGGGCAAACGACACTCTAATCTCGAAGAAACCTGCTGGGTTCTGATCACAGCTTGTCTGGGCTGGAGGAGTGGGCTTAGTGCGTCGTTGCTGTGGCGCGGAGCTGAGGCCTTGGTGTGACGCTGGGCTTGGGCCCTGGTGATGTTTCTTTGAAGGCCCAGAAGTGGTCGAATTTTGGGCTCTGTTTTTTCTCTTGACCCGAACCGATCTCCTAATATCCGCCAGAGAGGTAAATGGGCTAACGGATCCTCTAGTACTTGTTGACCCGGTTTTGGCTAGTTATTAGGTTCAGACCTCTTTCCAATGCCTAGGTGTCGTGCAGCCCCTGCGTGGTATGGCGTGCTGTACGAGGTAGTTGAGTGATCAGGACATTCTGTTCTGGGGTCCTTTCTCGTGACCGCTCGGCTCCCCAGGATTGGGTGAGAAGACCCCTGTACTGTTGCGTGTTCCTCCTCATTGGCCATCTGGGGAGTAGCTGATGTGCCTATCTGTTCCCCCTAGGGAGAATGTGCAAGCCTTCGGGATTCAGTGTGGCGGCTCCCTCCGAACGAGTCTGAGGTGGACGCCCCATTCTTTCTTTGGTATTACCCGCCTCACTGCGTAGAGGTCGGACAAAGATTGGATTAATTCGGCGCAGTGTTTGTCTCCCAAAAGATATCCCAACTTTATGCAGATTTGGCGGGACCCCCACTGTTGGATTCGGTGTGGCTTGTGTGGTTTGTGCATCTATATCGTGCTGATCCGGTGCAGCCCCGACCAGGTTATCCTGAAGCCAGTGTGTCACGGCCGGCGCCTCTCGATGTGTCTGTGCTGCCATGTGGTGGACCTCTTCAGGCAGGGACTGCGAGTCTCTTCCCCCGCACATCTCCAATACTGTTCTACGAGATAGCTGGACCATCTCGGAATCCTCTCGTAATTCTCATTCCTCATCCGAGTCTGGTGAGGTAGTGGTAGGCGATTATACCAGCGACTTAGGCCATGAATAATGCTGAGGCCTTGGAGGGAGGTCCGTTGCCGTGTAGAGGGCAACTTGCTTCCATTTGAGTGGTAAAATGTCAACTTCATGGATCAGACCGCCGTCGTGTAGCTGTGCCTTGTGCGGGACATAAATTAGGTTGTCGACCCCCACCACTGCCCACCAGGAGGCAAGGTTTGACGGGCATTCTTGACCCACCGTTCCTAAGAACACTCCAAATTTGCTAACCAGGTTGCGCACTTCATTTTTCCGGCTGAGGTGAGGTGGGATGTTGTGCAGGTTGACTAGAACCTTAAATTCTGGGATTGCAATGGACGCTCCTAGGTGGAGAGTCCACTGCTGAAAGCTGAAGCCATTGTCCCAGGCCTCTGCCGGGGTAGCTCTAATGAAAGTCTCAGGGGCTAGGCCAACCGGCAAGATGATAAGGTATCGAGAACCGGCAATGGAGCTGACCTGGATCTCATCCTTGTTGACCAGGTTCGTCTGGGCAGCTAGGGAAGCAATGTTGTCACAGCTCATCTCCCAAGGCATACCATTTTCACCGAACACCACCACTCCCCTGCTGTGCAGCTTATCAAGCTCCTCAAAGTATTGCTCGTCCCGGGTGACGAAGCAGTGGTCGGTCCGTTCACGACCCTCAGGCATGGCTGGATTTTCATATGGGTAGGATTCCGTCAATAGCTCGTCAAAGCCTGGTTCACCCCTCATGGTGTGTGTGGCTGGCTGGTTAGGTGCGTGGGCGGTCTGTGAGGGTGCTTCTCGGTTGGGGGAAGTAGTGGCCATAGCGAGGTGTAGGTTAGCTGCCGGTTTCTTGCACTGGAGGCCTACATGGCCATATCCCCAAGATTTGCCACAGCGCTTGGGGTTGCGGCACATAGAGAAAGTGTGTCCTTTCTGGCAGCAGCGGAAACAACGCCCCCGCCACTCGGGGAAGCGGGTGGAAGGTGGAAATCGTAGGTGGGAGGGGCTGTGTGGTGACACATAGTAGCGAGTACCCGGAGGGGTAGGAGGGGTGGGAGGCCGTGTAGCTGGCGGGGTAGTGTTAGGGGAGGTTCGGGTTGCTGCAGGGTGCCGCACCACCTCTGCATAGGTGGGCTTGGGTGCGAAGGGACGGTACGGGCGGACTTGGGGCGTGTTGTCAGTCGAAGTCTTCCAGTTATCCAGAAATCAGCGGTGGCGGCGTACCTCTTTTCATTCTCCTGCCATTTCTCTACGTACCTTTGTGAACACCCTAGCTAAACCCTTGTCCCTCTCTCCTTCTCTCATTCACAAACTCTAACTCTGATCACTCTCTCTTCTCGGAACCATCTCTCCCTTGCTCTCCCTCTCTCTCTTCTCTCTCTCTCTCTCCAATCTCTCTCTCTCTCTACTTCACATCTCTCTCTCTCTCTCTCTTTTGTTTCTGTGATCTACTTCTAATCTGATCACGCATATTGCAAAAATACGGGATGAAAAAGGCTAGTTCACCAGATTTTCCAAATTCCACTTTATACCCAATAATATTGATACAATGCACTCAAGCAAAGCAGATGGCACACATCAATCAGTTCCAAGTCAATCAAAAGAATAAACATGATGTAAAAGGAGAAAATCTTACCACGAGAGGCAATAACAGATAGAGATGAAGCGATCTGGGAGAGAGCTGTCGAGGCACGGAGAGAAACCCTACTAGTTGGCCCAGAGAGAAACGAAGAGATAGATGCAAACCCTAGGTGAAAAAATAGAGGGAGATGGAAGAGGAGAAATGGGGGGAAGCGGGGAAGAGACAGAAAGAGAGAGGAGAGGTCGGAGTGGCTAGGGGTCGGGCAGCAGCAGCGGGGTCTGCTTTTTTTTTTCGCTAACCTAAAACGCGGGAATCAGAGAGAGAAGAAAGACATTGGCAGAGATTTTTTTAGGGATACCCTTCAGCGACCGGGCCAAATCGGTCGCAGAAGGCTGTGGGCGCCGGTCGCTGAAGAATTCGCCGCCGAAAGATTTAAATTTTTTTTTGGGTCTTCAGCGACCGGCGACCGAAACGGTCGCTGATGCCGGTCGCTGACAGGTGTTTTGTTGTAGTGTTAACGCTAACTTTTCACAAAACTTAGTCTCGATTTTTATAAAATTGTTATACATCAATCATCTCCTTTCTTTGCAAATTGCTCTATTGGAGCATATAACTTTCATCATTTTACTTGCTTAAATGATGAAGATTTATATTTAATGAAAAAATGATTGAAGATTTATAAGTTACACCCATAATTCTGTCTACAATAACTTGAATCTATAATATCTCAAAAATTATTTAACTGATGCTCCACTCCACTAGCCCACTAGCCCACTAGGTATCGAGGTCATTTGAATGACGACATTCTTGTTTGCACTAAAATGATGACAGCGAGCTAAAATAATACTTACAAATTTCCAAACATGTATAGTGTAATGTCAATTTAAGGTCAAGGTAAAGGCCAAAATGTGGATGTACGCGCGCTGTTCAACGAGGGTTGGTGACGAAAATGAAATGTTCATACTGGGAATTTTTAATTGACTAATCATGTGTTGTCACTTGTCAGTAGTTTTTCATATTTTGCGTGACTGATGTGTCCGGTGCCTATTCGGGATAGCGTAGGGGTAGTATTATTCGAGCTTTGAGATTCGTGGAGATTGTATTTGAACGGTTGAGATTTCAAAAAGTCATGCAAAATATGAGATATCTCAGAAGATGCGAATTCCTTTGGATTGGTATAATTTTCTCCGGTCCAAGGTTTGGATCGATAGTATTGTTTTCGATCTAAAATGGGTAATTTTTGTATATAAATTCGTGATGCTGTGACAAGTGAAAAAAAAAAAATGTTTTTGGATCGGTATGTTTTTCCGGTCTAAAGTATAAATCGAGAAAATTTTCGCTGAATTGTTTGTGTATCGAAAAATCCAAGTTACTATGTCTTTTTTCTTCTATTATTATAATATTTTCTATGAATAAAACAAAAATCTCAAAATAGGTAGATATTCTATCTAAGACCGGACCAGGTCCTAACTGGGTGTTCATCGGATCCGGTTTAATTGGTTTTAACTAAACTGAGAAATTTTGGTTTAAATAGTTTGATTTTCTAGTTAAATGGATCGGTTCGGTTCACTTTTTAAAATTGGTTTAATAGTTTGGTTCGGTTCGGTTTATAAATTTTAAACCGGTTAGATCAAACCGACCGAAATGTTTAAACCCATTCCCCGTCTGAACCAAATATTTAAAAATATTAAAAAATTATGACATAATGTATATTGCTTGGTTCGGTTTAAAACCAGTTAAACCGAACCAAACAACATTTTAAATTCATCTTTAAAAAATTAAAAAAATTAACAAAAAATATTTATTTTTATGATTAATATCCTATTTCAGTTCAATCAAACAAATCAAAATTTACTTTAGTTTGTTCAGATTAATTCGATTTGATTTTTAGAAACCAAATAAAACTTTAATTTACATGTTTTAATTCATTTTGGACCGAACTGAAGCGTTGAACAGCCGTAGGTGTAGTGGACCCTTTCTCAAAATTTCAATAATGAAGGACTGACAAATCCCTGGAAAGAAAACTGTTACTGTTCCATCGACGACCAATTAGAAAATGATTAACTAGATAAAAAAAAACTATGTTTGACACTAAACGATATTATATTTTTCTCTTGGTGATGCTTACAGTTTGCATGAATTATTAATTTCCCCAGATTTTTTCTTACGTGAATCATTTTCACCCTTTCAAATTAAATTACACATCAGATGGATAGAAAATCAGAAAATGTTCCCAATTGACCGCTTCCAGTCGCAGTACGTACAAAATAGTGACAAATTAAGTAACAAAATTCTATAGCAAAATTAGGAAACAACAACAGCTTTTTCTTTTGTTCATACTAGTGTTTTAAATGGCTTGTTATAAGTACGCTGTAGTTTTTTGAGACCATAAAAGCTACGCTATGAGATAAAAGTTCGTTGATTCAGCAACAACCACTATAACTGTAATAGCCTACCACTGTTATCGCTACGCGCTATTACCGATTGCTATGCTACATGTGCTTCTTTTTTATTTATATTTTGTAATTTAGTCTCTCATTTTTATGCTTCTGTTCCTATTTGTGATGCTCCATGGTCAGCTATGCTAGGTATGTTAAACCGATTTTGTGCTGTTTCTATTTGTGATTTAGTCTCTCCTTTTATATAGGAAAATGTTCAAATATTAATTAATCCTTTTTGGACTCTTTGTCTAGTATTCACTTGTAAAATTATTGCCCTTCGTTTAAATTGAAAGCTGATTTCGATTATTGTAATATGTAAAATAATCAAATAGGTACTTCATTTTACTTGTAAAATTAATTACTTTTCGTCTATTGTAATCTGTAATACGAGGTATGAACTATTAAATAATGTTACATCGTAGATCTTTTTTTTTTTCTTATTTGTAAGATTGAAAAAAAAATATAGACTTAGATAATTATCATTTGATTGTTATCTCAATTTTTAATATTGATAATGTTGATAATTAATAAAAATATATAATATAATTAAAAAAAAATGCTATATGCAATTGCTTTTGTTATAGATACAGATATTTTTTTTAGCCTCTCTACGAAAACGCGATACGCTATTTAGAACCTTGGTTCATAACATCTGTCACGCGCAGTGCAAACACAACTGAGCAGAGCAACTCCTAAACAAGCTGTTCCCGAAATTTTTATTAATACCCAAAAAAAAGAAATTATCAAATTTGCCCTCATCTCAAAATTATTTTTTAAATTGCCCTAACCGCCCCCCCTCTGGGCGGTCCAGATCCATAGCAGATCGCCCAGAGGGGGGATGGTCCACTATTTTTTTTTTTTTTTTTATGAATATCAAGATGCTGAATTCTAACGCTAAAAATTTCGGATATTTTTTTTAAATATTAGTTATATTACTTCTTTTAAGCATATTTATACTAAAATACGCTAAATTACTTGGAATTATGTTAAATTATGTTGAGTTACACTAAATTTCTTTAATTACGCTAAATTACATTAAATTATGCTAAAATACGGTAAATTTTGCTAAATTACATATGAATATGGACGACATTTTCACTGAAAAGGCGAAAAACGATGACAAAACTTCAAACGGTCATAAAACGACGCTCGAGTGTCCGATTTCAGCAAATAACCATTTTTCGGAAAGCTTGCGAAAATACGCATGCGTTCATACCCACGATGCCGGATTCAAAAATTCAGAATCGCCAAAAAACAAAGGGAAGAGCCTCAAAACTTGAGTTGAAGTTTCCGATTAAGATTTTCATTTCTATTATTCAATCTAAGTAGCTAAGTAAATTAGTTACATAATGAACTTGTAGAATACCAATTTTTACTATTTTTGAAATTTTTTTACTATTTTTTATGATTCATGAAAGATGGCACATAATCGGTCTACTTTAGCGTAATTTACCATATTTTAGCATAATTAGTGAAGTTATTGTTATTTAGCGTAATTTAAAGTAATTCAACGTAATTTAACATAATTCTAAGTAATTTAGCGTATTTTAGTATAAATATGCTTAAAAGAAGTAATCTAACTAATATTTAAAACAAAATTCGAATTTTTAGTGTTAGATTTCAATATCTTGATATTCATATTGTCTCTAAAAAAAAAAGATAGTGGACCGCCCCCTCTCTGGGCGGTCAGCTATGGGTAGTGGACCGTCCTCCTTCTGGGCGGTCTGCTATGGATTTGGACCACCTAGAGGGGGGGGGGGGGGGGGGGGGGGCGGTTAGGACATTTTTAAAAATAATTTTGAGATGAGCGCAGATTTGATAATTTTTTTTTTGAGGTATTAATAAAAATATCGGAAGCTGTTCTTACAAGAAAAAGAACCACCGACACAAACACACAAATTCCTCCGATATTTTTATTAATACCCCAAAAAAAAAAACAAATTATCAAATCTGCTCCCACCTCAAACTTATTTTTATTTCTACCCCAACCGCCCGTCCATTGGGCGGTCCAGTTTCCCCACCTGACCGCCCAACAGCTGGGCGGTCCACTATGCATAGCAGACCAGATGTACCCATCAAAACTTTCAAAATAGCTAATTCCCCCATTAAAACATAAAAATATCTTATTTCCCCTCTTTTCTCCTTCTTCATCCCATCTTTTGTAATATTACTCTTTAGTTAGAAATGGTGGTTTGAAAGAGAAGGGAAGGGATATACATGAAACTTTTGTGGGATTAAAATAGATGAAATTGCCCCATAAAACTAAAAAGTAATGCAAAAGTAAGTATATTGACGGTAGGTGCGGTTGGTGAGGTGGCAGTCAATATAAACCCCTCGCTCTCACTCTCCCTCCGTCAAAACTCAAAAGCCTACTCCTTCCTTTCCCCTCTCTACTCTATTCTGTCTCATCCTTCATCCCTTTCATCTAAATTTCCACTAGCAACTGATCATGGGCTCCGCAGGTGGAGATGTCCATGTCGCCATGGTGCCGAGGGATGAGGCCGATGAGGAAGCGTGCATGCACGCATTACAACTCGCCAGTGCCTCCATCCTCCCCATGACCCTTAAGGCCGCAATCGAACTCGATGTGCTTGAAATCCTTGTTAAAGGATGCGGTGGGCCCTACGGCAAGCCCATCATGACCCCCGTTGACGTCGCCGCGCACCTCAAGACTGAAAACCCTCAGGTGTGTGCATTTGTTTACTGTCAGTAAATTTGGTATCACCATATTTGAGATGCAAATCAATTGAAGCAGTAGGAGGGATTTTAGTTGCTTGAATTTACCAAAATTAGAATTAAAATGGGTTACAGGAGTTTGACTCTCAACTCCGGAGGCGGAGAGTGTTAAAAACAGGAAAGGCAATAAAGAAAACCAGAAAAGCCACTTGATGAAAAATACATATTATCCAAAGAGTTCAATTTTTCTTTTTCTTTTTCTTTTTCTTATTTTCCCTTCAAATGATTGCATATATTTTTTTCTCTCTAAAATTGTAGCTTAATTCTTTTAATTTACGGCTAGTTACAATTATCCTAGTTATAATTTTTTTTATCAATACAAACAGAGAATAACTTCCTACTGTTAACATTGTGTAAAAACAGGCAGCTGTAATGTTGGATAGGATGCTTCGATTGCTCGCATCTTACAATGTAGTTGCTTGCTCAGTCGAGGTAGAGGATGATGGCAACAAGGTGATAAGGAAGTACGGGCCCGCACCAGTGTGCAAATGGCTGACAAAGAATGAGGATGGCGTCTCCATGGCGCCACTGGTGCTGATGAACCAGGATAAGGTTCTCATGGAGAGCTGGTGAGCATTTTTTTTTCTTTTCTTACTATTCCTCTTGTGTGGTCAATTTATCACAAGGTTTAATTTATGAGAGAATTTCACTGTTGGGTAGATTAGTTGTGCTAGTTTGAATTCTGACTACATATGCCACTCAATTAATCAGTTCCTATAAATTTTTCCACCTGCAAGGATATTTTATAAATAATTTTGACTATTAGTATGGGCATTGTTGTATATTAGTATGCTGATCCGGTACTATAAATGACAAAAACCAATTGGTTGGTCTAAAAGCTTAGACGTGTAGAAATGAGAGTTCAATTACTATTGTATTATTAACTTTACTGTTCATGTGAATAATATTAGTTATGATAGAATGCTGATGACATTTGAACTGATAAGCTCTGATTCTAATAGAGCATGTCAACCCACTAGTTGCTGTATAACTTAAAAACCTCATAAGTGCTGTTTGGCACAGTAGAATAGATGGAATTGGATTCAGAAAGGTGGATTAGTGGCTGAATGTGATTGGAATTGAGTGGAATAGAGTAATGATGATGGTAGAAAATATGTGGAATATAGGAAAGTTTGCAGTCAACCCCTCCAATTTTGCAATTAAGCCCCTCTCTATTTCCATTGATTGAAATATTCAATCCCATTTGGGGGTTTGGGGGGGGGATCTTATGGAATTGGACTCCCATACTCCCATATATAAATGAAGGGAATGAAATAAAGATATTCCACAGGCTATGCAATGGGACCAATATCACTTTGTCGAACAGAATTGAAATAAATTGGAATAGTTCTTTATTTACTATCCACTACTCCGTCACTCCTGAACACCTATACAGAGAAAAAAGGTCTATCATGCTCTTAATAACACAAAAGGTCCATCTTTCTATAGATTAGTACTATATTAATCTGTAGTAATAAAATTTAAATTAAGATTTTAGTAAGTCTGATGTAGGATATGCTATGTAACTCAGTGCAACTAGTAATTACTGTTCTACCAACCAACAAATCAAATCATAAGGCGGAACCACTTAGAGTGTATTTTCAGCTTTACAGCTAGACCACTATGTTTGTCACTTTCTTCACCTACACCACTACTCCAGTAAGCATCTTGTTGGTGAGAAATTGAGTATCATGTCATAATCACCTATGTTATTTTTGTACCTTTCTCCCAAATTTTAGTGGTTTATGCACAACCTAAACTGGCCTTGCTTACATTTCAAGTGATGGTCTTTTGTTCAGAAGTTTAGTGCCACTACGCAAATCATGCAGTTTTATGACAGTGACAGCTAGGTCTCTTCGATTTAATTTCCTTTGAAAATGGACTTTTGGGCCTTCTGGTCCGATGTTTGGTAATGAGAGGACTTTCAGCTTCATATTTGGTGAAGTTGAGCAACCCCACCAACTACTAATCCTACGACTCAACAACTACCATCCTTGGATTATATAACAATTGAATGGGTCCAACAGGATAACCCCAAACAAGGGTCAGACAGGGAACCAATTCAACAAATCTTTGACAATTATTTTAACTACTCTTAGCAACATTACCTACAGACTGGGAACTTTAATAATCACTCAAAAAATTGATAGTTGTTGGCAACTTATCTATTTGTTATAATTATACCAACATTTTTTTTTAATTCTCAGGTACTACCTAAAAGATACAGTGCTTGATGGTGGCATCCCATTTAACAAGGCATATGGCATGACAGCCTTCGAATACCATGGCACAGATCCTCGGTTCAATACAGTGTTCAATGAGGGAATGAAGAATCATTCCATCATTATCACCAAAAAGTTGCTCGAACTTTACCATGGCTTCGATAATTTAAGCTCTCTTGTTGATGTAGGCGGTGGCATTGGTGCCACTGTTTATATGATCACATCAAAATATCCACATATCAAGGGCATTAATTTTGATCTTCCCCATGTTATCTCTGAGGCACCCCCTTTCCCCGGTAAGCCTCCTGATACTATTTGTTCTTACAAATAATTGCAAATGAGACATTATTTCCTGCAAGTATATTTTTAATGTATATGTGCTGAGAGTGATCTCATTTTTGTAATTGGAATGTAGGAGTGGAGCACATTGGTGGCGACATGTTTGAGAGTGTGCCAACTGGTGATGCAATATTGATGAAGGTTAGCCCCACTCAAAATCTTTTGTTTGGTTTACAAAAAAAAAAAACTTCCGAATTTTTTTTTCTGAATGCACCCTAAACTTGTCAAACATGCAGTGGATCCTGCATGACTGGAGCGACGAGCACTCTTTGAAGATATTGAAGAACTGCTACAAGGCTCTGCCTGACAATGGCAAGGTGATCCTTGTTGAGTGCATTCTTCCAGTGAACCCTGAGGCAACTCCTCAGGCACAAGGCGTGTTCCACCTGGACCTCATCATGTTAGCACACAACCCGGGTGGTAAAGAGAGAACCATGAAAGAGTTTGAGGCCTTGGCCAAGGAGGTCGGTTTTGCCAGTTTCAAGGCGAATTATGTGTATGCTAATTCTTGGGCCTTGGAGTTCACCAAGTAGAACGATCTCTCTTTTTGTTTACATGCTTCGTTTGTACTTCTGGAGTTGTTGATTGGATCCGGTGGTTGTGATTTACTAAAGTGGCTTGTGTGGTTTGCGTAATTAATCCTTGTGCTATAGTTGTTGTAAACATTTCAAAGACTTCTGTCTACTTGTTTCAATAAATATATATGCATGTTTTTCCTTGTTTTCTCACAAAATGGTTGGAATTGTTTTTGTTGTGACAGCTTCCCATGCATCCTAAAGATGATGTTCGATCATGTTATTATAAGATATCTTTACTTATATGAGAGAGAGTATGTATGGCAATAAGTACACTCACTATACATCATCCAGTATGGGTATCCAAATGAAATGACTGGAGAAATTCAGACAACGCCGTCTATGTAAAGATCCTCACTCAGTATCGCGCCTGCTAAAATCAAGATAAACTAGAAATGTGAAGATATCAGGCTTAGATAGATACGAAGGCTGAAAGAAAAAAAAAAACTAGATAAGGATTATTTTCTTTCCGATTTTTTCGGAACTTCTCCAACAAGATTTTTCTGTAACAGAAATTCTATGTAACAAACAGAGTACACCATCAATAATCTGCTTTGAAGTTGTACTAAATCAATAATGGTGGTTTTCCTAAAACCAATAAGAAAATAACAAAAATGCTCTTGTAATCTTGCTGTTTAATTTTAATTTAAATAGATAATTTCAAAATGTCAATAATTAATTTTCTATATTGTTTTCATAACATCAAAACAAATTATCCCTACATTTTTCTATTTATAACTAATTATCTAACTGGATCCAATTTTCCGAACATAGGCAGCCCAACCCCAGTGTGCTCTCAGAATTGAAGGCCCATTGGGCTTATTAAGACCGTTTTTCTCTCATTTGTCACTGGCCTAAACCTATTAGCTAGAGATAGTCATAGACTCAATAGTTCTTTGGACTGAACTTGTCCAAATTATAACTGACAAAATTAAACTTGCTAAACCCATTATTAATTGTGCTAAACAAACCCAGTTACTCACTTAACTGACGAAAGCCGAAAGAAGAAAGAAAAAAAAGGATGAAACATATTATTTAGCTTATTTTCAACTCTAATTTGGGGTATATAGTCGTTTTATTATTTTAAGCTAGTTCATGCCAACAGTCCATTGTGTCTTTTAATTTTAAATATTTTTAAAGAAATCTCCAGTTGGAATTCAAATGTACGACCTTGTATACGGAGGAGGACGATTATTTTATCATACTTAAAAAACCTTGGTAGAGGGATTTCAACAACTTTCGGCTCTTAATTTGGAGGAATTAAAAAAAGATTGATGATTGGTTAAGGGGATTACTTAATATAAATTAATTGTTTCTCTGACCTATGAATTCATTTGGAATTAATTGTTGTAAGTTGGGAGGGATTTATCAGTCCTTAAATCAATCTAGTAATTAAATTGTAAAAAATAGTGATATATAATTGATGATTAATTGAGGGGATTACTTGATGTAAATTTTGTTTGTGGCCTCTGCAATTGGGAATATATTGTTGTAAGTTGAAACATATTAATCAGTCCTTCGATCAATCAATCAATAATTGTCAAAAATAATGATAATTCAGCAATTGAAAGAGAACTGTTCCATACATATATGGTTCTTAAAATGTGCAATGAGGTAACCACTGGACCAACCACCCTAGCTAGCTAGCTATAACACCAAATTAATTAAATGAAAGAATTGTCATACATGTCTGATCGATGTCTACGGTAAAAGTAACATTTATTTATATGCCTAGCTTCATAAAAAAATAACATCTATGCGCGCGTTTTAATTGACAATAATAATATTCTTTGAAATGTCTGGTACTCTGGTGTTTAAATTTGAACTTGTCTAGCTAGTGTAGCTTTTAAATTTGAATTGCCTTGACATATATTTTAAACTTGAAAAATTTGTTGTTTATAAAACTTGCATTAATTATTCATTCTTTAAGCATGCATGTACAAAATAAGGAGTTATAGTTAGTGTCGTAGTGTTTATACAAATTCATTTGTATATATGGACATGAATAATTATAATAACAATATTTTTTGAAAGGTGCGGAAAGATTTAATTTGTAAAGAAAAAAGTATAGAAGGGCAAGGAAAAGGAAAATATTAATCTAGCTAGCTTGTTCATAAACGAGGGGCGAAAGGGTGATAGACTGATGAAAGGCTAAATTGAAAAAAAAAGATAAAGATAGATTTTTTTTTTCTTTTTCATGTAACTAAGCCACGCACGTCATCTGACGTAAGTGTTACAAAAAAAAAAATATTACAGCATGCGGGCCCCAGTATGCATGCACTTTCGCATACCTACCAATTCAATGTCTGCATCGATCGCTGCCACTTACTTCGATTGCGACGGGCAACGGTGTCATTTAAATCTGTTTGGAGCTTTTGGCAACACACCGGGGAACGTTATCCTCTGCGGAGCTTAAAAGCTCCGCAGCCTGCGGTTCTTTTAATCTGGTCCGTTAGTGGTCCGTTAGTTTTAACTTTGCACGAATCTAAAAGCACAATAATACTGCCCCCTCCGTTAGCCCGATCACAAAGCGGCTGAGAGTTAATCTGGTCCGTTCATTTGCTCCGCACCTGCGGAGTTTTATAGAACTCCGCAGAGGATAATTTCCCACACACCGGGCCCCAGTATGAAGTTCCTTTAGCCTTGAGGTGTAAGGAGGCCCTTGCCGATCATGTACGTACTTTGAGCAATTTTAGAACCAAATTAAATTTGTACTATATATAATGATGTTGGAATACTAATTTACGGGCAGTTCCGTCAAAAAAAAGAAAAGAAAAAAAAAATTCAAATTACAATCAAATCTAATTTCAAAGAATAAGATATACAAATTAACTTGACATCATTTTTTGAAAATTTTCATTACTACCCACTTGGCAAATAATTAATAGCGGTAAAGAGTGGCACACATCTATTATTTTCACAAGAAAATAATATATATTAACTGCAGATCAAATAGTTGCGACTTGCGTGCCATCTGATGAGTACGCACCATTATTAATTTGCGTACACTACTACAAAAATAGTCATTGTACACTGCACATTGTACACGGATTTGGCAATTTTATATAAAAACCGTGTACCAAATATGATTTTTTACTTGCCCAAAAGATCTGCA
Source organism: Carex littledalei (assembly GCA_011114355.1). NCBI lineage: Eukaryota > Viridiplantae > Streptophyta > Magnoliopsida > Poales > Cyperaceae > Carex > Carex littledalei. The sequence continues at coordinate 26,822 of SWLB01000137.1, read as the reverse complement.
CGATTTCTACACGGCTAATTAGTTAATAATCAGTGTAGAATTATTAGAGAGAGCTACACGGTTTATTAGAAACCACAAATCCGTGTGTAAAGAGGTCCGTGTGCAAATAATTGAGAGAGCTACACGGATTGTTGTTAAATATCCGTGTAGGAATATATACACGGATTTTTGATAATATATCCGTGTAGAAATGGTAGAAATGTACACGGATTAATAAGTAAATAGCCGTCTATGGTTAGTTGGAGAGCTACACGGATTAATAAGTAAATATCCGTGTATAAAAGTGTGTAGGGTTTTAAGGACTTCTCCTTCCAGCGCCGCCGTTTTGATCAAGTCTTTTATGCCACTGTACATCTCTCTGAACTGAGCTTTTTCCTATCAGATTTCTGCGAATTGAGGCCAGCAGCTGAGATCTGAGATCTTTGAAGTTTGTATTTTCTCCTCTCCATCTTTCTAAGGTTAGTAATATGTATTTAAATCATTTTCTTCCTCTAATTTTCTGTTATTTATGCTTATTTAGGTCATTTCATGCATGCTTGATTTCTTAATTTTAGATGTAATTAATTAGTGTATTGTGGTCCAATAACCGACCAATTGATGCCTTTAGGTCCATACCTGTTCAAAATTAATCCAATAGAGATTAATTTTGAATAGTTTCCGTTTGTGACTGTTTTTTGAATATTTTGTCTCATTTAGGATGTTGATACATATTAGTGGATGCAATTAGTATTTGAGAAAAGTTCGAATGCAATTTCTCCTATTGCTACTACGAGTTTGTGGTTTTTATGCATACTTAGGGAGTTAAGAGAAAATGCTATTGAATTTTACTCAAATACTAATTACATTTGCTAATATGTGTCAACATATGAGATAAAATATTCAAAAAGTGGGTTAGGATTGTAAACCGGCTCTTTGTAAGCCCAAAATTTTGTTACAATGGAGAATGTTGACCATGCATGATTAATTGATCAAATCATTTTTTTAATTTAATTTACAGATGGATCGAAGTTGGATGTATGAAATGCGACGTGACAGTGAAGAATATTTGGTTCGCGTTGATGAGTTTATAAAATTTGCTGAGAGTTATAGAGTGAAGAAAAAAGAAGAAGACATTTTGTGTCCTTGTAAAGATTGTAAAAATTTATTAAGATTTTTGGACATCGAAGAAATTAGAGCTCATTTGATTTGTCGGGGATTTAAGAAGAGATATACATGTTGGTTCATGCATGGTGAGAAATTTGGGGAAAGTAGTAGTGCCAATAAAGATTGTAATCGTGAATTGAATGATGAGAATGTTGGAATTTCTGATAATTTTGAACTTGATTGGAACGAGAATTATGAGAGTGTCGAAGATTCTGATAATGTCAAACCCGGAAACGACGATGATGAGATGGAGATGAATTTTGATGAAAATGTAGAACACGAGTTTACTGAAAATTTGGAGGAAATGTTACGTGATGTGGAAGATGAAATTAGTGATAAAAATTATGATAAATTTCAAAATTTGTCTAATGAATCCAAGAAGCCGTTGTATTCTGGGTGTACAAAATTTACAAAACTGTCAGCTGTGTTGAAATTATTTAACTTAAAATCAAGTAATGGTTGGAGCGATAAAAGTTTAACGTCCTTATTACAGCTTTTACGAGAAATGCTCCCAGATAACAACGAGTTACCCGGTACAATATATCAGACAAAGAAGTTGATATGTCCAATGGGGTTGAAGATCGAAAGAATACATGCATGTCCAAATGACTGTGTATTGTATCGTAACGAGTACGAGGCCATGCATGTCTGTCATAAATGCGGTGTTTCACGGTATAAACGTAAGGACCAGGACACTAATGATTGTAACGAGGACACAAATGGCCAGCCTCCGGCTAAGGTGTTGTGGTATTTACTTATCATACCAAGATTCAAACGGTTGTTTGCAAACCCCAGAGATGCAAAATTATTGCGTTGGCACGAAGAAGAGCGCAAAAAGGACGGAAAACTAAGACACCCGGCTGATTCACCTCAATGGAGAAAAATTGACAGACATTTCAAAGAATTTGGTTCTGAAATGAGGAACCTTAGGATTGAGGTGAGTACAGACGGAATAAATCCGTTTGGAAACATGAGTAGTCGGCACAGCACTTGGCCAGTACTTTTATGCATCTACAATCTTCCTCCTTGGTTGTGCATGAAACACAAATATATCATGATGTCGTTACTTATTCAAAGACCAAAACAACCAGGAAACGACATAGATGTGTATCTCGCACCATTAATCGAGGACCTCCACAAATTATGGCGTGATGGCGTCCCGGTCTGGGATGCGTACTGCAAAGAGGTCTTTCAATTACGGGCCATGGTGTTTTGCACCGTAAATGATTTTCCCGCGACGGAAATTTGTCGGGTTACACTTGTAAATGAGCAAAAGCGTGCCCCATTTGTGAAGATGACACGCAGGTGCTGAGGTTGAAAAATTGTCAAAAAAATGTGTTCATGGGCCATTGTAGGTTTCTTCCTCTGAATCACGCATATCGTAAGAAGAAGATGACATTCAATGGGAAAATTGAGTTTGGAGTGGCTCGTCATCCATTAGACGGGGAGAGTGTCTTCAAACGGGTAAAAAACATTGATGTTGTTTTTGGAAAATGCGCCAAAGCACCACCGAAGAATATTTGGAAAAAAAGGTCCATATTTTGGGAGCTACCGTACTAGAAATATTTAGAAGTGAGGCATTGCCTAGATGTCATGCATGTTGTGAAAAATGTTTGTGATAGTTTGATTGGATTATTGTTGAACATTCCTGGGAAAACAAAAGATGGAATTAAAGTGCGAAAAGATATGGTCGAAATGGGAATACGACACGAGCTCGCACCGCAGGAGAAAGGGAAGCGCACATACCTACCCCCGCACTGTGCACAATGTCAAAGAAAGAGAAAACAAGCTTCTGTGAATGCATCAATGGTATAAAAGTCCCATTAGGGTATTCTTCGAATATTAAGAAGTTGGTGTCGATGAAGGACCTGAAGTTGCTTGGTATGAAATCTCACGACTGTCATGTTTTAATGACACATATAATTTCCGTTGCAATTCGGGGAATTTTACCAAAGCACGTTTGTCAAACCATTACGAAGCTTTGTTCTTTCTTCAATGCAATAAATTCCAAAGTGATAGACCCTCTAAAATTGGACTCTTTGCAAAAGGAGGTCGTCGTTACTCTTTGCCAACTTGAGATGTATTTTCCGCCATCTTTTTTCGATGTTATGGTTCACCTTGTTGTTCATCTTGTGAGAGAAATTAAGATTTGTGGTCCCGTGTTCCTGCGGTATATGTATCCATTCGAGAGATACATGGGCATCTTGAAAAAATACGTAAGGAACCGACATCGACCTGAAGGTAGCATTATAGAAGGATATTCCACGGAGGAGGTGATTGATTTTTGCACCAACTACTTGACCGGTGTGGATCCTATTGGCGTTCCAAAATCTCAATACGAGGGAAGGCTCCAAGGAGTCGGGACAATTGGGTTGAGAGACGTAGTTGCTGATCTAAATGAACTACAAAAGACACATTTTATTGTACTACAGCACATGACAGATGTTGCTCCCTGTATAGATGAGCACATGACAATCCTTCAACAACAAAACTACACCAGAAGTCAGAAGTGGCTTACTAACGAGCATAATCGTTCTTTTATAGGATGGCTGAAAGAAAGAGTGAAGTCACACCTCATACCTAAAATTGTTAAACTGCTGGGCGAAGGACCCCAAATTATTGTTAGAACATTCCAAGGATACGAGATTAACGGATATACATTTTACACTAAATCCCAGAGTGATAAGAGCACGATGCAAAACAGTGGGGTGACGTTGGTGGCGACCTCTCAAGAATTCAGTAGATCCGGAGATGGCTGTGCTGTAATAGTGGAAAAGTCATATTATGGCGTTATTGAAGAAATTTGGGAGCTCGTTTACAGTCCTCACCTGAGCATTCCCATGTTTCGGTGTCAATGGGTCGAAGACCGAGGTGTTAAAGTTGATAACGACGGGTTCACACTCGTTGATTTTAACAGGGTTAGGCATGTTGATGATTTGTTTATACTCGCCAAGCAAGCCACCCAAGTCTTTTATGCCACTGACCCGAGTGATGATAGGTTGAGCGTCGTCCTATCCGGAAAAAGAAGGATTGTCGGGGTAGAAAATGTCGTCGATGAAGAAGAGTACGACCAGTTCGACGAAATACCTCCATTTTGTATAAACGTGCAAACTGAGGTAGCAACACTTGAAGGGGTAGACGAAGCTGACTACATGCGGTCCGACCACAATGAAGGATTATGGGCCGAGGGTACTGTTCAAATAGTGGAAAAAAAGAGAAAAAGAAAAAAAAAGGTTAATGTATAATATTTATTTTGTTTAAAACCGTGTAGCTTTTAATATTACAACTTCAGCTTATATATATCAAATAATCGAAAAAAGGAAAAAAAGAGAAAAAAAAGAGAAAAAGGAAAAAAAAGGACAATGTATAATATTTATTTTGTTTAAAACCGTGTAGCTTATAATATTTCATTTAAATATTTAAGTATTAAAAATTTAAATAAAAAAATATTTGTAAGAAAAATATCAAATATTAGGTTCCTCTAGTTCAAGACGGAATTCAAATTTTTTTAGAGGTAATAGTATTAGTTTTCAAAATTTTCAAATATTAGTCCAAATATTAGTATTAGTTTTCAAAATATTAGTTAAAACATTTAATAATAAAAATAAAATATCAAATATCAGTATTAGATTTTAATATTTATTTCAAATATCGGTATAAGTTTTTAAATATTAGATGCAATATACAATTTTAGTTAATTTATTATTACTTTAGAAATATAAAAAAGCCAATTTATTTTTTTTGAACTTTTCGTACACGGACTATTAGCTAATAATACGTGTCTAAACAGTCATCGTACACAGATTGTTACATACAACCGTGTAGAAATTGAAGAGAGCTACACAGACTTTTAACTAAATGTCCGTGTAGAAAGATATTTGCACACGGTCGTTTAGTTAAAAGTCCGTGTATAAAGAGGAAAACATTATTATTTCAAAAGCCTTCTCTGCCAAATTTTTCATAAGTTCGAAAAACCTCCAAAAACCGGTTGAGTTCCAGAAACCTCCGAAAACCTCCAAAAGCCTTAGCTACCTCGCCAGCCTCACTGCCTCGCCCGCCTCACCGCCTCGCCCGCCTCGGAAAATTAGGGTTTGGCTCTCCTGCCTAAGCCTCCCTGGTTAGCGTCTCTCTCTCTCGTTATTTTGCAATAGGGGTTTTCTGTGCATTGGGAGAAACTTAAAAAACAAAACAAACAAAATAGGGGTTTTTATTGTAAAATGATATGACTTACTTGGTAAAGAATTGGGAAGGAAGCCCGGATGCACTAGTTTTATTTATTTTGAAAAGAGTAAATTTTTGATAGCATGTTCTCTCGTTATACTTGGTAAAGAATTGGGAAGGAAGTCCTAAGTAGCATGTTTTCTCGATTCTTATGAACTTGGCTCCTCAATGGCACTGCTAAGGAATCGTAACAAGAGGTCATTTTAGCATATTTGTTCATCTTGTGTTATATATATTTGGCAATTAAACATTTAAACCTTTGCATTAGAATAAATGTGTCAAATTTGTCTTTGCATGTAAAACTTTGCATTTGAATAGTTGTGGTCAAAACTTTGCATTTAAACCTCATGGATTTAGAGGTAATTTTAAGATTCAAATGAAAAAACAGATTTTACCATTTTAAAAACTGAACTTTGAAAAATCATAGAAAATGGAAATAAAATCAGAAAAATGCAAAGTTTAAGTCTAAATTGGTTGTCTTTTGGTCCTTTATCTTTCTGTTTAAGTGGATTTTTTTTTTGGATTTTCAATGAGCCCTTAGTTTCTGATCTGTAACAAGAGCTCATTTTAGGTTAAGGGGTTAGCACGTAGATATGTAACAATATTTCATTTCATGCAGAACCATGTCGGTTGAGGATGAGTACGTAGATGAGATGGCAGAAGAGGAGCAGCAAGCTACTGCCTCATCAGAAAGAAGGAAAAGAGGTCCGACAATGTGCACGGGCACGTCCGAGCAGAAGCAGTTGGAAATCTGGTTCACGGAAGACGGGCGTGCGCAGGGTAAAAAATGGATGACGTACTCAAATTGGTGTACGAGTTTGGTGAGGCAAAAAGCGAGTATCCTTGTAGAGAGATGGGATCATTTTGATAAAAAGAAGGACGAGTGGTGGAACATGGTGAAGGTAAAGTGCCTAACAACTCTTTGCTTTATTTTCACTGATGTATCTATACTTGAATACATTAAATTTGGTGTCAATCAGGCACAGTGGAACATCCCGAATGACGTTCCAAAGGTTAAGACTTTGAGGATAATGAATGAGGGTTGGAAGCAATTCAAGAGCACGTTGAAGACGGAATTCATGGAGAAAGGGAGAAATCCGGTAGGCTACTACAAATGGCTAAAACAAGAGGACTGGGAGGCGTTTCAAGCTTTGAAGTCGACCAAAGAGTTCCGGGTATCTAACTCGTGCCAAATTTATGCTTATTCTTTCTCGATATGTACTTATCTTTCTAAAACTAACTGATCGTTGCCTTGTTTCTGTGAAGGCAAAAAGTGATAAAGGCAGGAGGATCGTTGCCTTGAACAAGTATCCACACCATCTAGGGTCAGCTGGTTACGAGGGTAAGTCGGCAGAATGGAGAAAAATACTGGAGCAAAACAAGGATTCTGACTCACCCGTGGTTAGGATCCAAAATCCTAGGGGCCAAGATTGGTTCATGGGTAGATCCGAGGTAATCGCTGACGAGAGGATAGTACTCCCAAAGGATTTGCAACCCGTGGCTCAAAGAATGGTAAGAGTCCTTTGTTATTACTTTGTGACATTCATGTACAAAATTATAACTCCGAAGGTACATCACTTGATCTTTTGCTATAACTAATTCTTCTACTTGAACAGTTGGAGGTGGAGGAGGAGGTCAACTCGGGTGCCCGGAGTGTCGAAAGACAAAATGATTCCTTGGCCGCAGCGCTCGAGAATCCAGAACACACGGGTCGAGTAAGGGGTGTAGGGGCCTACAGGGGCTGGAAGGAGGTGTTCCGAGTTGAGGGAGAAAAACCTCGAAGAAAACCTCGTGCCAAAGTAAATAAGGACGAGATAGTTGCGCAGGTACGTGCGGAGGTCAGCCGAGAGTACGACGCAAAGCTGGCTGAGATGGAATCAAGGTTGTTGAACCGGTTTTCAGCAACTACGCAGCAATCCGAGCAACCACCTCCCATTTCGTCGGGAATTCGGCGAAGTAGTCAAGCATCCGGCACGTGGGCCTTAGACGATTTGGATAATCTCAAGGTAATCAATACTTGTTCATAATCTAAAGGTAATTAAAACCTGTTTGTAACCTTGTTAGACAATATCGCACCATTAAAATAAACAACTTTCTGATAATTGCAGGACCCCAGAGCATGCGACCTCGTCCTGTGGCAGGGTAGTGTTCCTCTGAACGTTGCTAAGGGCGTTGTACATCCAGGAGCCAAAAGTGTACAGTTTGGTCATCTAAGGCCGGACCATGCATGCGTGCAGGTTGACTTAGTCGTGGATGGATGGCAGCGCGTACCCCTTCCTGTCCCTACCGACAACATGCTTGTACTTGATGAGGCACGGACGTCATTTGTCCAATGGCCCAAGAGTCAGATTATTTTGGATCAGGTAATCCATAAAAAAATCCATTTATTTTGTTACATTCAAATCATTCTTTTTGAAATACTTGAATAATCCATTTATAATTTCATACAGACACGAGGAGATGATGTCACCGGTACGGCGATGTCACCGGTACACCAGGCGGTGGCTTGCGACGTCGGGGCTGACGCGCCACAATCACCACACCGTCCTATGGTCACCGAAGAAGAATACAGCCGTTTGCCCAATGATTTGCGCCTTCTCCACGACCACTTGATGACGACGCCCGAAGGCATGAAGGATATCATCATCCCTGTCCTACCTGGGATGTTTCTACACGAAGGCAGGGATCTTCTGCTGTCGTTCAAAGACTTCAAGGACCTTTTCCACCACTCGTCATCCGACAAATGGCTCGATGTGTCATTCATCACCATTTTCCTCATGTTAGTGATCAAAAATTATTTTCATTATTGTATAGAACTCAAATATATATTCTAATTTCAATATGATGAGTTTTCAGGAAGCTAGTCCGAAACTGTGATGAGTTGGTTGAAAAGAAGAACTTGTGCATATTTCTGGACCCCGAGAAAGTGAGTTCTACGGCAGTGACATGTTATCCGGATATGGCTATCGAGTACATGTGTTCTGCGATGCATCGTGCTAAGGCGGAGGAGAAGAAATTCATTCTCGTGCCATACCACCAGAGGTTAGTTCTAATCTTAACTTATGTGTTGTTTATATTTTAATTAAAGAATTGTATAAAGGAAATAAAAGTGAAACATAAAAAAATGAAATCACACCATCAACCATAGCAAACACTTGTGTCACTATTATATGCTAAAGTACTATAATTCTTCTCCTCCCACAGCAAACATTGGTGTTTGATTATCATTGTGCCGTACCTAAATGTGGGCATAATTGTTGATTCTTGTAAGCCCAAAGGAAGGATCGCGCTTGACAAGTGCAAAGTTATCTTCCCTTTTGTGAATAAGTAAGCAATAATAATTCACTAGGTTTGAATTTCTTTCAATTATATCAAATTATAAAATTGCTAATTACATTCACTCAATTTTGTAAGGGCTTTTACGAAATATATTAAAGAGGGAGGATTGCAAAGCACGGGCACGCGCATGAAAAATAAGTTGAATTGGAAGTGGATGTTGGTGAGCACACTTTATGAGTTAATAATTTCATATCTTGTTCAAAAAATTATTGTCATTCTAACAAAGGCCGCTAAATGTAAATTTCAGAGCCCGCAACAGTTGGAGAGTTGGGAATGCGCTTATTACACGATGATATTCATGTTTGACTTTGTCGAAAGAATACAATTCCAATTCCCAAAAGCGGTATGTAATTCATATTAATTGTTCCTATATAATAGCAATTGATATTTGCAACATCTACCTTTTCTGAAATACTAACTATTATCAAATTATAATTGTAGAATGTGACAAAGCAACCGCATTACACCAAGGATCAGATCGACGATTTGCGGTGCATGTGGGCAAGGTGGTTTACCATGGAATTTTGTAATCCTCGATATGGATTTGCATAGATTTGTATAATGTAGTGTATATGAATATTGTATAATTTAGTATATGAATTTCTTGCTAATTAATCTGTTTCGAATGAATTTATTGCTATATGAATTTTGTATAATTCTGTAGCAAAAAACTGGCTAGCCCAAAAACAAAATATAAAAAAAGAAAAAGATTAGCTATTTATACACGGATATTTAACAAATGTCCGTGTATGATAGAAAAAACAAAAAAAAAAAGGTTAGCTATTTATACATGGATATTTAACAAATGTCCGTGTATGATAGCTAAGAGAGCTACACGGACATTTAATACAAATCCGTGTAGAAAGAGTAATTATACACGGATTCTGAAATTAAAAGTCCAGGTCTTTTGTACACGGGTGTTTAGGTAATATTCGTGTAGCTCGGTAACTTGGAGAGCGACACCGGCAGGTCTTTGTACACGGCTGTTTACAAAGTAATCCGTGTAGAAATCGTTATAATCACACACGGTTAAATATCCGTGTGTAGTTTCTGACCTATTCATACACCCTGGCTTTAAACACGGCAGAAAATCCGTGTAGCTCTTCCATTAATGTCCGTGTGCAATCTCTTTTTTATGTAGTAGTGGTAGTGGGTAATATCAAGTCCGAGCGCGGTATCTTTCCAAAGATGTACAATTAAGTGACGTTAACTGATTAATTACATTCTAGCTAGCTAATTAGGCCCGCTTATCGATCACATCCGACAAAACAATATGTCGAGGCTAGGGTAAGTAAGTAATATATTAAGTGTACCCTACCCGTTCCATTTCCATTTCCACGGATATATAAACCCCATTACGCTCTCCTATCTCTTCACACTTCACACTGACATCCATCCCCTCTAAACTCTCCCCTTCCAATTCATTCATCTAGATCATTGGTTTCATTCACATATATATATATATAAGCAATTCATGGGTTCTATCGACATTGCCGCTGCGCCTCAGAAGGTTCAGGTTGACGAGGAAGCGTGTCTTTATTCCTTGCAGCTCGCCAGCTCCTGCATCCTTCCTATGACGCTCAAGGCCGCTGTCGAGCTCGACCTTCTTGATATCCTTGTTGCGGGTTGTGGCGGTCCCTCGGGCAAACCCACCATGACTGCAACTGATGTTGCAAATCATTTGAAGACTGAGAATCCTCAGGTGCGAATACATCATATATATTTGCATTCTCTTACTTTAAAATTTCATTTCAATTGCACACATTTAAACTCAAAAATTGGGTTACTTTAGAAGATCCGATCGAACTCGACCACAGCTTTCCATCCCAGTATATTAAATTTCATGTGGCACGTACAGCGGAGGGAAATTTAATGTTCTCTGTCGGTACGTAGCTAGAAAAGAAAAGAACTATAAAAGACCCTTTCCTTATTTGGATTTTTTATATAACTGACAACTCATCTATAACTACTTTATGAAGCATGCATGTATTTACAACAATAGTATGACACATGTGTTCAGTGTGGTACAGATAGAACTAGAAACAACTTAGACGTCTCTATGTATCTACTAGTAGTTGGCACTGTGCTGTAATTGTTGTTACAAGGAAAGGAAAGCAGCGCACAATTAATTAACATGGCAAATTAATTAAAGCTAGCTTTTGCCTCTAGATGTACGTAAGCAACAACAGTAATGGATAAAGCTAGCTTAAATAATTAAAAGGATATTGACTATCTGACATGTATATATGGAATGGATCAATGGATAGAGAGACAGAGACAGAGGAAATGATGAGTTTTGACTTTTGAAGCTTAATTTTGATCATTTCATTATTACCCAATTAATATAATATAATGTCACCAATTTGCAGACTTTAGATTCAAAAGTCCGTTAAATAATTTTAGAGTTAATTGTGCCTTAAAACAAGAGTTTGAAAACATGATGATACTTATTTTTTATGTTTTTTGATGTTATGAATAAAAGAATCGGTAATTTGAGATTTATTAATTCCATTTTCTCACTTCAGCTACTAGCTAGTTATAGCTCATTTGCCTATTGTCACTTATTATTACTTTATATAAGAATACTGAAATTCTGAATCATAGAACTGTCAAAACTTTTTTGTCAACTAGATATGTACAGTGTGCTTAATGATCAGAGCAGAGAGCTGTCTATACCTTATACCTACCTACCGCGGCATATGTACGTATGTCATAGGGTTTAAGTGCAAGTTGTAATCAAAATAAGTGTTGATGGATGACAGGACGAGGATACAATTTATGACGAAATGACCATTATAATTATATATATATATATATCATTGAAATTTGAAGTAGATGCAAATAATAAGAAGAATATTTGCAATAAATTAAAACATTCTCAATTAACAGGACTCATCTGGACTTAATACTAATATTTCAGTGCGAATTAATTGAGGAGGTGATGGCCAGAAAACAGGTCCCCATGAGCATGGTGCATGGTTAAAAATATCTACCCCTTTTTGTGAATTATGGATGATTAAAATTATATACTTGTGGGGGTCAATATCAGTGTTTTTTTTACTGAGGCCTCCTGGGCTCAAATGCACACTTCAATTATAAAGTGGAAACCCATACCCAAGCAGGCTAGCTCCAACTTGTTCATATCTAATTATATATCCTGAACTTGGTTCATTGCCGATTCCATATACCTTGACCCATAAGGTAATTGATAACCTCCCAAGGAAAAAAAAAAATGTTAAGAGGCCTGTGTGGCTTAATTTGGGTTGTTCGAATGAGAATTGTTTTGACACGAATAAACCTGCCCAAGATACACTATAGATCAGTTATTTTACTTTGTGGGTTATAATCTAAGTTGACCTTAATTAAGTCCCTGCTTTTTCTACAATAGTTGGTCAAGTAAATTATTTCATGATATATATTTCCGTGAAAGATTCATTCATCAATTAAAATACAGACTTAATATGCCAATAGATCTTCAGTTGATTAAGAAGGATATATATTATGTTTTATTTTTTTTAATTCATGCATACTGTATTAATTATATAGGCTGCAGCAATGCTGGACAGGATGCTAAGAGTTCTTGCATCATACAATGTGGTCAAATGTGCCGCAGAGATATCTGACGATGGCAAAACAGTGACCAGGCGGTACGGCCCTGCTCCAGTGTGCGCGTTTTTGACAAAGAACGAGGATGGCTTCTCCATTGCTCCTCTTTTACTGATGAACCATGACAAGGTCCTTATGGAAAGCTGGTACGCATGTAGATCGTTAAGATGCAGGGTTTTCAAATTTGTGTTGCCATTCGAACTGTCACATGAATAAATAATTAATTAATTAATTGAAGATGAGAAAGATATACCGAATTCGTAAGGGTTGATTAATTCTTAGGAAGCTAGTTGTATATTGATTAAAATTTGTAAGCATATGCTACCCTAACTACCATCGTTGTATTATGGTATGAGAGCTATATTATATATTTAGTCACCGGTGCAAACTAGCCGAACTAGCCTCTTATATCAACCAAGTCAAATGTGATTTTGTCTTATCGGCTTAAGGTGTTGTTCTTAAGCAATTCTTGTCCACTTTTCTTAGCTAAGCTGCTGAGCTAAACCAGTTGTCCATGGGCATTCAAAGTTTCAAACTATCCAATATATTAGCAGTCATTCAATTTCATATATTAGTAATTAAGCTGGTAAGCCTATCCATGGGTTCCTTATAAACTATCCACAAAATTAGTAGTCTTTCAATTACATATATTGGTAATTAAGCTGCTAAGCCTATTTATGGGTCCACTACCACCCAAATTATCCACAAAATTAGCAGTCTTTCAATCTTATGTACTGGTAAATAAGTATGCAATAAAGTATTAAAAAGTTCCAAATATATTCATTTTACAAATGGCACTTTATTGTATGCGAGTTACCTTTTTTTTTTTTTTGCACTAATTAAATTGGTGCCCAAAATATTAATCTCAAGTCAACAAAATTGTTGAATTCAATATCAGGATGCTTTTCTTGTAAACTTAGTTGTCCACTGATATTAAATTACGCGAGACTTGATCACAGGTGGCCAGAGAAAAATGTTTATCCTTCTTGAGCAAAAACATTAATTTTGCAATAGCTAACCTACAGCTGCATATATAATAAAAGAGCGGATTCAACAAATGCCACTCTTAAAGATAGATATACATAGTAGCTACTAAATAATTTTCATGATGTGATGACAGGTACTATTTGAAGGACACAGTTTTGGAAGGTGGCATTCCATTTAACAAGGCATACGGCATGACGGCTTTTGAGTACAATGCAAAGGTTCCACGGATGAACCAGCTTTTCAATGAGGGGATGAAAAGCCATTCTGTCATCTTCACCAAACATTTCTTGGAAATATACCAAGGATTTGATGACATAAACACACTTGTAGATGTTGGTGGTGGAACTGGTGCCACTTTGAGCATGATCACCTCCAAGTATCCAAAGATCAAAGGAATTAACTTTGATCTCCCCCATGTTATTGATCATGCACCACAATTACCAAGTTCGACCCTCTCTTTCTCTCTTTAAAAAAATATTTCCTTTCTTTCTTGATTTATAATAAAGATGATAATTCTCATGAAATCTCAGCTCCCTTTCTTTCTATCTGAAAAGCATAATTCAAGAAAGTACGTAACATTTGCAGAGAAAGCGCACTGATATTTTTCTTTAGCTATTTTACGAGATAAATAATTGATCTGTTTTTATTGAATCTGATTTAATTAGGAGTGGAGCACATTGGCGGTGACATGTTTGAGAGCGTACCAACAGGAGATGCTATTATGATGAAAGTTAGTGACCTATCTGCAGTTTTATATACTATTGATAATATGTACAATTATTGAGCATTATCTATTATTACATGGAACAACAAGAAAATTAATTATGTCAAATCAACATTTCTGTGTAATGTTTTGCAAATGCATTGAAATAACTGAAATTCTGCAGTTGATTCTACATGACTGGAGCGACGAGCACTGCATGAAAATATTGAAGAATTGCTACAAGGCGCTGCCAGGCAATGGGAAGGTCATTATACTTGATGCCATTGTTCCTGTGAATCCAGATTCCTCGCATATAGCGCGATGTGTCTCCCATGTGGACCTCATCATGTTGGCGAATAACCCAGGCGGCAAAGAGAGAACCGAGCAAGAATTTAAATCCTTAGCAAACGCTGCTGGATTCTCAGGATTTAAGGCCAACTATATATCAGCTAATACTTGGGCAATAGAATTAACCAAGTGATCAAGGAAGATGGATTTAAATAACCATGGAGAACCCTATTGATGCGTGTATGTTTTCATATTAATTACGAGTATTTGCCTAATAGCTGTGTGGTAATATTTACATTTTACATCCTATAAATCATGTAATGATCACTTGTTTCAATAAATTAAATGTGTTCCCTTAAATTTGTTCTTAGTTAATTACAATTGATCTGCAATTTTTCATGGGGAAGAAGCATACATGGTTATAGCATGGACGGATTTAAGAATAGAGAATGGAGGTCAATATATATATATATATGTCCTTCATTCTTTTGCAGATCATATACGTATGTATGATACTTTTGATGATATACAAGTACTTTCTGTAAAAAAGTTCATATTTGAATTCATAAAAATATAAGAAATATTTCATTATTGATTCCCATATTTACAAATTATGCATGGATCGGCATCTTCAGCAATTTAATGTAATTTAACATAATTTAAAGTATTTTAGCGTAATTTAGCGTAATTTAATGTAATTTAGCGTAATTTAAAGTAATTTAGTGTAACTCAACGTAATTTAACATAATTTCAAGTAATTTAGCGTATTTTAGTATAAATATGCTTAAAAGAAGTAATCTAACTAATATTTAAAAGTTTTTAGCATTTAGAATTCAGCATCTTGATATTCATATTGTCTCTAAAAAAAAAAAAAAAAAATTTCACTAGCGGACCGCCCAGCTGCTGGGTAGATTTAAAAATAATTTTAGCAAATTGAAGAATGTTCAGCAAATATTCATATTGTTCAGCTCCGATATTCAGCAAATTGAAGAATGTTTTTCCTCGATCTAAATCAGAAATTTTGTCAAGTTAATTTTTTTTTGTAAGAACAAATACTAACATTCCTTGTAAATTATCACACTTAGTTGTCGTATGAATTGTAAATTAGTTAATGAAGAGCAGAGGCCATATTTTTTATTCATAGCATTAATAAATTGTAAATTAAATCGGTAGTATC
This sequence comes from Carex littledalei, assembly GCA_011114355.1. Taxonomy (NCBI): domain Eukaryota; kingdom Viridiplantae; phylum Streptophyta; class Magnoliopsida; order Poales; family Cyperaceae; genus Carex; species Carex littledalei. The sequence continues at coordinate 11,358 of SWLB01000137.1, read as the reverse complement.
ATGTTGAAAAATAGCAGGGCTGCAATGAATCGTTGGAGTCAGGTTGGCTGCAATGAATCGTTCGGGTCAGATTGACTGCAACGATTCATCTCTTAATTTCCAAAAAAATAATTTCGGTCACTACTATTTATCTCATACTTTTCTTTACTGGTTTACTTCTAGTTATGTTGGTAGAAAGTTTAAAAAAACAAATTCATAAATAATTGTTTTAAAATTAGACATTTTATTCATATTAGAAGTGGAATTATTTCTAAAAGAGCTAAAGTAAATTTGCATGAGGTACCTCCGTATCTGCAAATTTAACTTCTTGTGCGAATTAATTCTGGTAAACAAACATTGTACTTGAATGAAAAAAATAGAACGAAAGGATTGAGATTTTGAACCAATAAATCAAATCACTACAAAATCTCATCGGCTTAAACATATTTTGGTAATTTATGCCGAAGATGGCAGTTAAAATAATTCATAACATCATCCTCATATAAAAAAAACTCTTACTAAATTTAAATTTTAGTCGCAATTGATTTTAGTTTAGACATTATATTTGTAATACTTAAAATTTTTATTTTATGAAATTAATTTTTTTTTCTTTCTAATTTTAAGCTAAATTTAATTTTAAACAGAAGGATTCACTTGATAATAAATTATCTTGATATTTTTGACAATAAAAAACAAACAAAAACTTAAAATTTAACGTAGCCGAGAGTGCGCTATCGTCAGAGCTCAGAGCTTCTCTATTTCTATTTTGATCGTAGCGTGACGGTGAGCAGATCCGGTTGTCGGAGCGCGACAGCTATTGGACGAAAGCAGATCCGGTCATCGCGAGAGATGGAACATGAAGTTATAGGATATTTAAGAGTGTATATAAGTAGGATTAGAAGATTACAATAGTTTAGATGATTTCATGAGAACAAAAGAATTTAGTATGAAGGAGAGTCATTTGACTCGTTGTAAATACGTATTTTATTAATGAAATTGTTAGTAGGAATTTAAAACCACTAACCTTTAAAAAAAAATTAAATTTGCCAAAATAATATTTTTGACAAATAATTCCATTTCTAATTTGAAAAATAATGTCTAATTTCAAAATTATTATTTCTGAATTTAATTTTTAAGTTTGCTACGGGCTTTAACTAGACAGATTTAAGTAAAGAAAAAACTTGAATGGAATGAATAGCAGTAACCAAAAAAAAAAGCTGAATGGGATACACAGTAGTGGCCCAAACAATTTTTTGGATGAGATGTTGAATCAATTCAGCCGTACTATTTTTCAACATCTTTTCAAAATAATGTCACTAATTTTTTTTTTTTTTTGCATTAGAAACGCCCGTAGGCCACTATTTATTAATTTATAAATTGACAAAAGGAGGTGCATATATTGTACTACGGGCCTCATAATAAAAAAATTGTATGGTTGTCCTTTAAAATATTATAATTTTGTAAATTATAATATTTTTTGGGCCTTAATATTTGATAGAATAAAATTACAGAGTACTAACTTATCAGGCTTTCTATTAATTTCTCGGCTCCAACTTTGTCCAAACTGGTCAAAACATCTACCTACGAAAGATGCTTGACCCTACGAAATATAGTTTCTCTATCATTCTTTTTTCCTTTTTTTTTTTTTTTTTTTGTCGCTTTGCTTGTTAGCTATTCCTTTGACTTAACATATGTAAATATGGGAAATATGATGCTGAATATGGAAGATTGTTGTTAATGAAGAGTTAATTTTTGTTTGGGAATATTAGTTGCTTTTGTTGCTTTACAAAGCCGACCCATTCAATTTTTTTTTTCTTTGTAACCCAACTTTGATAAGAATTAGTCCAAGGTTCTAGTTTGATTGAAATTATTTTGAAAAAAATCAAATTAAAATAGTTCGTTAGAAAAGTTACGATGAGCTTTTAAAGTGTGTTAACAAATTAAGTTGTTGATTCATTATTGGCTCTTATTAAATGTAAAAGAAAAATTGGATAAGTTTGTGGTAGATATTTTTTCTTGTCAATTACTCAATTATCATCAATAAATAAATTTCTGACTGTTACGTAGATATTTTTTCTTGTCAATTACTCAATTATCATCAATAAATTTTCTGACTTTTACTTGTACAGATGTGATTTGAGTTGGGACTTGGCCACTTGGGAGGTGGCTTTTCTCATCTGAATTTTTGGGACTATTGTTGCTCTCCTCCCCAGTTTTTCTGGGAAAAATTTCATTTTCTTCAGCTTTATTCATTTTTTTTATCTGAATCGCAAACGAGTTGACTTATTATTATGCTGATTAAATCAAAGTTGTTGGCATTACCACTTTACAAGAAGGTTGGAAAAAACAAATAATAAATCTGTTTAACTCATAAATTCATTTGACATTATCACTTTACCAGAAGCTAGGTTGGAAAAAAAAAATAATGAAATCTGTCTAACTCATAAATTCATTTGACATTATCACTCAATTTTATTTTTTCTTTTTGAAAATGTACCTCGTGTACGGTATAGGTAAATATACGTACGGGCCTAGATAGATATATACATAAAGGCGACAAACGTCCCTTGTATAAAGCCATGTTGGACAAGCGGACCTTGATCGATTAACTTGCAGAAAAGAAGGTCACATGAATTAATCTTATATATTTGTCCCAACTTTCTTTCTGATGTTGTGAATTGTGATGTGCTCCCTTGGACCAAGTTACATTATTATCGGACCACTTCAACTTGACTCCAATTCTCCTGTGGCACTTCCATGTATAGCGCCCTATGTGGCTACTTACTCCCTGAAATTGAATGTATATATATATGCGGCAGATTTCATACTTTTTAAGCTTCTTCAAATCTATCCACTACACTATTGTTAAAACTTAAAAGTGTGATCTTTTAATTTATAATAAAGAAAAGTACGAACGAAATCTTATAATAATTTTAACTGCTAACATATTTATTTTTAACTCTTTATTGAAAAAAATTACAGGTCCGTAATTTTTTTGCTTCCATTAATTTTCACATAACTAATTTAAATTAATCTATATATTTAACCACTACATCTCTTATCATTTTGAGTTATTTTAAAACAACTATATTTTATAATCTAAATTTTTTAAAGTGAATTGAGAAGTGAGAACCACAGTAGCAGCACAACAATATCAAATATATATAACCAATGACATAAAACTTAAGTCGAATCGTTTATTATATTTTCTTTTTTGCCCTATTTTGAACTCCCAGCCAATATTTATTTGTTCATTATAACTTGACTTATAACTGGCTGTAATCATCCGTTTAGACCGATTAATTGACCAAGGATTTAGGTACATGGTTAGCCATACAGAAAAAAAAAAACAAATATACATGTCCGACTTTTCCAATTAAGAATAATTCGTTGACCTTCCCTCTTTGTGCTATACTGGTAGATATTTGTTCATCACTTGAGAGTAGGTCCGATGGGTTTAATCACCGTCAATTTACTTCAAAATTCGTGCGGAATGCTTTAAACTTCGTGCAAATTTGTTTCAATTTTTCGTGCGCACAAATCTTAAATTAGATCGGACGGTCATCATGCTCGTTGAACTTAAAAGTAGGTCCGATGGGCATCGGACCTACTCCGTTCTCATTTGTTCATACCTATAAGTCTATAACAAAGACCAAATAACAAAATCTCCGTTAAAGAAGGGAGCTCATCAGGTACTAGCAACAGCAGTTCACCTTCCCTCTTTGTGCTAAATTGAACTGAAAAGACAGAGCTTTTCTCGAATTTCAAGATAAAGTTATGACACGAAGAGAGATGCTTCTCTTCTTGCTTCTGTGCATAGCTGTTGTTCCTCCTGGTTATTCCTATACAGATCTAGCAGATGGTACTTAATCATCCTTTTATTTTCTTTACTTTTTTTTGTCCTTTCCTTTGCTTTTGTTAAATTATTATTACTGGGTGTTTGTTGTGTTTTGTTAAACACAGGCACGCCACATGTTTGTTGATTGTCCAAATGAGCTGACTTAAAAGAATCTTTTTTCTGAGCTTCTCTGTTTCACCCATTATAGGTTAGATTGATTCACAATCTACTGTGTATCCATGTTGGTACTAAACCCGATCGGTACCATACCAGGAAAATAAACCAAATAAAATTAGAAAGAAAAGACAAAAACGCACATGTATTGAACCGATATGTATGCGGATTCCTAACCTGACTCTGGTCTAATGCTTGGTGTAAGTTATTAAATTTGAACTTTCATGTAAATATAATTTAATATTTGTAATTATCTTCTGTGTTATTATATTCTTTTCAATTTTTATTTCAGTTGCCACCCTAAAAAGTTTGACAAAACAATGGAAGAATGTACCGTCTAACTGGAAGAACTCTGATCCATGTGTGGACGGCTGGTTAGGGATCACTTGCGATAATAATTCCAGAGTTACTAATCTGTATGTGTAATTAAATTATTTCTTTTGCTTAATTAAAGAAATTTCTCACATTTATCAATCTAACAGTCAACCTGTTGTCTGTTTATAATGCTCCAGGACTCTGTTTAACATGAACATTCAAGGAACCCTTAGTGAGAAAATTGGGAATTTGACACAACTCCGGCTACTGTAAGTTTTCTTATTTTATTTCTCACATGTCTACTACAATACATGCATATTTGTATTCATCTTTGTTATGCAAATTGCAAGCAAATTTTGGCAAGACATTTTGAGCAATGGCTTAAACTATTACAAACTCTTCATACGCAAAGACTAAAAGGAATAAAATGGCTTGGGAGCTAATAGATGTATTGAAATGCAGGGACCTTTCATCAAACCTCAAACTTGAGGGTACACTTCCTCGGACTCTCGGTAACTTGATTCACCTAAATAGTCTGTAAGTTTTACTAATCCAATGTTTTGTCTACAATATTTGTTAACAAGTTTATTCACCACAGGTTGAATTTTATCAATTGATTTTCCGATTTAACTATTTTGTAGAAAATTAGTTAATTGCAGCTTCTACGGTGAAATCCCAATGTCATAGGAAATCTAACAAATCTCACCTTCCTGTATGGATTATATTTCTTCGTTTAACTTTCATAGTTAACTTGTCATTTTGTTTTTGGGATATTCTAAATATATTCCATTGAGAAGGACTATAACCCTACAAAAATACAGACCTTTTGAAAAGTACCTGAACTATCTGCTTCCTCAATGCATAGAACAAAAATACAAATAGAACCAAGAAGAGGGGTAATTTTGGGATTCTTTTCAAGAGAGTGGTATGAAGCCTAAACCTATCATTCTTTGCAGTTCAATCTGGGTTTCTTCAAGAGTTTGTAAGGAGGAGAAATTGCCGATTTAACTTTTCTTTCTATAACCTGTGAATATTTATTTTAACAGTTACTTTATCATATATTTCCTTCTGTTATTTCTCAAGGGCTTTGAACGCAAACAATTTTACTGGAAAACTTCCCCCTTCATTGGGTAAACTTTCTGAATTGACATGGTTAGACCTGGCTCACAATAAACTAAGTGGGCCGCTCCCTATCTCAATAAAAGATGGCTGGGGCTTGGATCAGCTTCTCAAAGCAGAACACTTGTTAGTCTCCTCTGTTTGAATATTATGTTATCATGAAATGGTCCCATGTTTCTTCTTTTCTTTTCTTTTACATTTATAATCTCTCTTTTTGTGTGATTTCAGCCATCTCAGCCAGAATAACTTCACGGGTGAAATTCCAGATATTTTCAGTGCTAATATGAGTCTAAGACACTTGTAATCTTGATGTTTGTTTCGAATTTTTGCCAAAAGGAAAAAAAATAAAATAAAGAAGAATGATATTCTTCTAGTATTTTTTGTTCATTACTGATCAAGTTCTTTGCTTCTGTCTTATGTATAGACTTCTTCACAGAAACCAATTAGAGGGGCCAATCCCAAAATCCATTGGACTTGTTGAAAAACTTGAGGTTATGTAAGTACTCCACTTTGTACTTTATTTTTATATTTTATTTGAAAATTTTAATTTATCATTATCATTTCTAATCTATTGCAGTTCCCTTGATAACAACCATCTCAATGGATCAGTTCCTTCCATCAGCAACCTTAAAAAACTCTACCTTATGTAAGTAAAGTGGCGTTCAGTAACTAATTATATAGTGAACAACAGCTTGTAACTATGTGTATCTTAGGCTCTTAGCCTAGTTTGTCCATTTTTACTATATATATATATAGCCACACACTTAAGTTGTTGTTAATCCATCAAACATCAAGTGAGGAAAAAGTCGAACTTAAAATTAAAAATATCATAAATTGAAATAGGTAATCTCTTAATTAACCACAAGAACCTGAGTGATGAACCCTCTTTGCATGTAATTTCTTAATACACAGCTTATAAAATAACTCTTCTTGTTTGAATGGCTTTCAGAAATCTGGCAAACAACAGTCTAACAGGACCGCTTCCAAATCTGACTACACTGACTGTCCTCAATTCCCTGTAAGGGCAATATAATTCTACATACCAACTGTATTATTTAAATACACTTGCTTTACTTAATACCTACGGAGTAACTTGTTATGTTTTATCATTCCTTTAGTGATCTGAGTAACAACCAATTTGACCGGTCTGAATTTCCTGCATGGCTTTCTAATTTGCAAGAATTACAAACTCTGTGAGCCAATCAAAACCTCTCTCTCTCTCTCTTCTCCACCCTCCCCCTCCCCCTCTCCCTCCCTGTGTTTGGCATGAAAACTAGAGATTGGCTAATGAGATGCATATTTCAATAAATAATTTACAGAGCAATAGAGTCAGGACAGCTTTATGGTCAAATCCCTCAAGAGCTATTTAGCTTTAATCATCTACAGGAAGTGTAAGTTTGTCCAAACTTTCACTCTCAATTGCAGACACCTGGAGATTCATCTGACAAAATGGCTGTTCTTTCTTATTTCAGGAGATTAAAGAATAATTCATTAAATGGCACATTCAACATGGGGAATGATGTGAACAGTTTACTCCAGATTGTGAACCTAGAATTCAATGATATAACCTCAGTAACACTTTCTTACAGCTACAACAACAGTCTAAGGTAAAAATCTCTCTCTATTTTACAGAAAATATTGATTATTTATACTCGAGTTATCTCATTTTAAATGTGAGAAAATTGTGTTTACCCAAGGAGAATTTAAACTTCTGTTATCTGGGCACAAAATTATGAATTACTTCAATTTCCCTTCTTGTGAAATATGTTATTAGGGTTGAAGTTTTAGAGAAATCAGGAGTCATACAATAAGAGAGATTGTAGGAATTGGAGGATAATATGTTAGGATTTGATTAAATGGCACGTAGGGGTAAAATCTACCTCCAACTCTGGCAAGATATGCTGCCTTTTTGCAAATACCAAATGTGGTAAATATTGATAAGCAGTAGGTGCTTATGCATAAATCCTGTTTTTAAACAGTCTTGTTTCTTTATTTTACGACGTGCTTCTGAATAAATTTTACAGGTTCTCTGATAGCATCTATCTCTTGTTTTAGTCATAATTGCCCAAGTTCACATTATGGGCCCGTCAACATTCTGACTTGTATCATTTTGGTCAACACCATCGTTTTTCATTGAAGATGTATAGATTCCTATTCACTGAAATATAAGTAATTCCCTATTAACATTTCTACAATTCATTTTTTTAACTGAAAAATGCTGCTGGTAAAAAAATTGGAAAAATTGAAAAGTTTATGAATTGTAACTTCGAAAATTTTGTCCATCCAAAAATGAACTGTCAAAGAACCAATCTAATATACTTTATTTTCTCAATTGATGAGGTTTTGTAACTTTCAGGCTTATGGGAAATCCCGTGTGTAGCAACCCACATCTCAAAACTACAGTCTACTGCTTAGACGTGCTTCAAAACCCAGCCATGGAATCTCACGATACAAGCAACTGTTCAAATCCATTTAACGTGTTTTTTGTTTTTACGGCACCTTTTTCAGCGATTCATCTGGTCACATCACAGAACTTGAAGCAAACCTCAGCAACACACTCAAGACCTGTAGTACACCGAACAATTTGTCCATCCAAAATTACTATTTTGATGCCAACACTTACTTTTGGGTCCTAATCAAGATCTGTCCTGTTGGCCAGAGTTATTTCAACCAAAGTGTGGTAATAGATTGCTTCGACTTGAATAGTCAGGACTATTCACCTCCAAAGCAATATGGACCATATTATTTCACTGCTTCTCCATACGATATTTCTTCAAGAGGTATCCATATTTTATACATCTTAGAACAATTATGTTCAAACTGGCTAGAATAGTTGTCTGTTGTTTTATTGCGTAATATACAATTTTAACAAACTGTGTGTTAACAGCATGGAAGTACATAATTGGTGTAGCCATTGGTTGTGCTCTCCTTGTGGTTCTGTTAGTTTTATTGGGCATTTATGCGGTTCGGCAAAAGAAACGAGCCCAAAGAGAAAAACTCAGGAATGACCCATTTGGTAATGGTTTATTCAAACTTGAATTTTCTTACACCACCTTTTTTTTCTCTTATTCCAGAAAATTTACTCTAGCTGAAAGGACAAGGAATTGAAATTTGTTTATTTTTATTTTGGACATTTCAGCCTCATGGAAATCAGGGGAAGAAAGTGGGGAAGCACCAAAACTAAGTGCAGCTAAAGCCTTCACCTATGATGAACTAAAGATGTATACCAACAGCTTCAAAGAAATAAATATTATTGGATCTGGGGGTTATGGAAAGGTAAATCCAATTTTGAAGCTAATTTAGAGAAACATTTGCAGGTTGCAGTCAGTTGAACAGCCTTTATATGTTCAGTTTGGTTTTATCTTTTTTTTACTACTATTCAAATAAATTTTCATTTGCCCGTGCAATACCCCAAAATATCATAAATGAACTTGGAAGAGATCATTATGCCAATCCCTATAGAACAAAAGAAATTATGTGTATAGTTTGTATTTATTATTAAATAAGTAATCACATTCTTTGTGTCATACTTTTCATAATTTACTTTAATAGAGACCCAAACTACCTCTTTCTTGACTGTTAATTATAGTTCTTTACACATACGAGGTACATTAGTTTGGTAAGAAATTGTTTTACGAAAGGATATAATAGGATTATTATGATAATGTACTGGGTGGTATCTGATGTTCATCAGGATATTCACAGTATTTTGTAGACTGTACACATGAAAATACATACTTTAGTTTCATGTTTTATGTTATTTTTCCTTGTATTTTTCTTTTTCTTTTTTGCAACTGATCCCTAATTGGCTACAAGGATTCAATGAGACAAAAATTAAAAGAAAATATACATATGACCATAAAATATAGCACAAGTCCAGATGGAAAAATAAAAATAATTTCAGCTGAACATAAATTCGGGTTTTCCTACTACAGGAAGCATCTAGTCATACTAAACATCCAGTTATTCTAAAATATGTTTTTTTAATACACAAACAGGTGTATAGAGGAATGCTTCCAGATAAACAACTAGCTGCAATAAAGAGGTCAAAGGAAGGTTCAATGCAAGGTGGTCTTGAGTTTAAAACTGAAATAGAGTTACTCTCCCGTGTACACCACAAAAACCTAGTGGGACTTGTTGGTTTTTGCTTTGAGAAGGAAGAGAGAATGCTTGTCTATGAATATATTTGCAATGGAACTCTTAGAGATTCCCTTTCAGGTACCGATACAAATTACGAGGATTAGAGAACAACTAAAGATTTCAGTTCTGATTAAATTTGAATAATAAGTGTTGCATAATAAGTTGCAATTAAGAAATTTGTTTGAAGCCATGCGTTGGTTATATGAGGAGAAGGAAGGTGATACTATTATATTTTCTTTTCGTTCTTTTCAGGAGCAAGTGGCATAAAATTAAATTGGAGCAAGAGACTTAAAATAGCTGTTGATTCGGCAACAGGCTTGGCTTATCTGCATGACCATGCAAATCCCCCGATTATACATAGAGATGTAAAGTCGACAAATATATTATTAGACGAGAATTTAACCGCTAAAGTTTCAGATTTTGGCCTCTCTTTGTTTGTTTCAAACAGTGAAATAGGCCACCTCACCACCCATGTCAAAGGAACCCTGGTAAATTTTTCTTTCTATTTATTTTGCAAAAATGATCATAATAGTGATGATTTCTTGCACTAGGAGAGCCTAAAGTATCACCTATATCCTTGAAAAGCTGGTTCTTATCTCTCCATCCACCAAGTTTTGGTGTTTTGCGAACTATTGAAAATACGCCTTTTGTATTCACAACAATAATTGAGGGGTGTATCCAAAAGGGACCTGGTCATGTTTTAGGGATGATGCAAATGTAATTGATTTTTGAAAATTCAAAAAAAAAGGGGCATTAACTCTCAACTATATCTCATGCAGGGCTATCTCGATCCAGAATACTACATGACCCAGCAACTCACCGGTAAAAGTGACGTGTACAGCTTTGGTGTGGTCTTGCTAGAACTAATAACTGCCCAACCTCCACTCAAAGACCAGAAGTACATTGTAAGAGAAGTAAAAGCTGCCTATAACAAACAAGACAAACAGTACCTAGGCCTAAAAGACTTGATTGATCCTATTCTTATAAAAAAGAATGAAAGTCTAGTTGGATTAGACCGTTTCATGGATCTGGCATTGCAATGTGTAGAAGAAGAGGCTAGTATGCGCCCCATGATGAGTGAAATTGCGATGGAAATTGAGGATATTATGCGAAATGGTGGGCTCAAAATTAATTCAGGATTGAGTTTTTGGGGAAAAAATAATCCGACAAAACGAAACTCAATGGATGTTTCCTCTTCTTCGAGCCAAGGAAACATTAATAGCAGCGATTTCAAGTACAGTGCTGCTTTTCCTTCACCGTGGAAGCTAAACAGTTCTTAGTTAATGAAGATTTTATGAATATTTAGTATTTTATTGATATTGATATATTGTTGTATCTTACAGTCAGGGATTTTGAGGTTTATATAATGTCTAAACCTATTGTACCGTTGGTACCTAATATTGGTACCAACGGTAACTTTCTACAAATAGCAAAAAAAGATACAATTCTACTTTTTCCTATTTTACATTATTTTCTAACTTAAACCCTAATTACTTTTTATTCTAAACACTCCCCCTCAAGCTAGGATTATAGATATCGATTAATCCTAACTTGCTTGTTATTTCTTCAAATGCCTTCGGAATGAGACCCTTGGTGAAGATGTCGGCTAATTGGTCTTGACTCTTCACGTAAGGAGTTTCGATTTCCTTCGCTTGAACTTTTTCTCTTATGAAATGACAATCGACTTCGATATGCTTTGTTCTCTCGTGAAACATCGCATTCGAAGCAATATGCCTTGCCGCATTGTTATCACAAAACATTTTCATAGGTTCATCGATTTTGAAGTTCAACTC